>JAIUCU010000205.1:0-156904 GCA_020226215.1 Sindora glabra
TGGTATGAAAATTACGTTTAGAAGAAAGACTAAACGTCTCTTTCCGTGCTTGATAAATTCTCTTTTTTAATTTTAAAATAAATAAATTAAAATTAAATATAAATTTTAATGTACTAAATATAATCTAACAGTAAAAAATATAATCTTCTAAAAAATTAAATGTTTTATTATTGAATTACCTTTTTTGGGAATTTTAAAATAAGTAAATTAAAATTAAATGTAAATTTTAATGCATTAAATGTAATTTACTAGTAAAAAAAATTAATTTTTCAGGAAGTTAATCTCCCTATACCATTACTTATTTTCTTTATATCAATTTTATTCTTCAGAGAATTCGAATATCTTTTTAATCTCGATTGATAATTTAAAATAATATTTGAGTCCCTCTATATTAAAATAAATATAAAAAATTGATAAAATTAATAATTTAGTATTATCATTCTTATTTTATCTCTTCTTATTTTTCTATTATTATATCTCTACACTCTTAAATGATGAATAATAGATATTTTAATATTATTTTTTTATCTCTCTATTAAAAAATAAATTTTATAACTTTTATTATATTTTTCCTCTGACCCTCAATTTATAAATTTTCTTTTAATATTTTAAATTGTTCTCTGATTTGAATATAAAAATGAATTCTCCCTATATTTTTATAACTCTTACCATATTTTTAAGAAATTTTTAATCTTATAAAAACATGCAAAGAGTCATTTTTTAAAATATAAAAATAAAAGAAATAATAATATTAAATCATTTATAATTCTTGTTTGAAAGTGCAGAGGTATAATAATAAAGAAAGTAAGGAGGAGTAAAATAGAAATAATAATTTTAAATTATTAATTTCATCAAATTTTTAATATTTCTTTTGATGAAAGAACTAAAATATTACATTAAGTCAAATATCAAAATATAGTCATATTCTCTAAGAAATGAAATTAATATGGAAGCAATTTGTCATGGATTGAAAGAGATATTTACTCTCTAGAAGTAACGATGGTTAGAAGAGGGGATGGGTTGTGTTTGTATATTCTAACTATTTTTAATTGAAAAAATTATCCTTATTTTCAATTAATAGAGTGAGGTCATAATTAATTTTGTAGATTTCATATGTATTAAAAATTATATCTTTGAAATTTTAAAATATTAAAGGTTATAATTAACTTTACTTTGAATAAATATATATATTATAATTAAAATATACGTATTTCTAAGATGGGAAGGGTTAGAACAACTTCGTCGTCCGAACAAGAATCGAGAGGTAGTGCCTGTACCAAGATGATCAAGAAAAGGCGATTACCAAGTGGCAATGAGTGTTGATAGAATTTTTTTTAATTTATAATGTAGTAAAATAAAATTTAAAAGAGTAATATTATTGAGGGGAAAGTATACAAAAATATAGAGCTGTGAAGTTAATGTAATTATAATGTTCTGTGACTGAAATTAATTATAATTATAAGCCATAATTTAAAAACTATTTAAAACTATAAATATGGCCTGTGGGAAAGCTAACCCAAAACCTTGTGCCTTTGTTCTAATCATGTGTAAGGCAAAAATGGTCGGGGAATATTGAGGGTTCTACAAATTAAGTACCACAAAGCGCAAGTCACGGTTGATGAACTACACAAATTTCAACTTTTTGGACCAATTCATCCTTAAGTCTCAATAAAATAAGAACATAATGGTGGGACAAATTGACAAACAAAAATGAAGAAATTGACTCGCTAGTGAGGGTCGTTTTTTTTTAAAAAAATATTTTCATAAAAAAATTCATATATTTTTGTATAAATGAATAAATAATATATTATTTCTATATTTTGTTATTAAAAATATATAATTTTTTATAATAGTATAAAATAACTTTTTCTTTAAAAAATAAAATTATTTTTCATCAAACTTTCTATATTTAATCTAAAAATACATAAAATATTTTTATTATCTTAATAATTTATAACTATAATTTTATAAAAAATATTTTTCACCAAAATAAGTAAATAGAGTTCAAATAAGCAAGTCATTAGAGAGGGATTGAAGAAAGATCAACATCTTTTCAAGTATTTAATTATTTTAAACTAAAGTTAGTTTGGAATTAAGAAGTATATATTTGCTTTCCAGCGCAAAAATATAATTGACTCGTTCATTATCATTTGAGACGTTGACGATCTAAACTTGTCTTCAATTAGATATTTCTTTCTGTTAACTACTATCTTTGGTTATTTTTCTATTATATTTGAAAAAGGCAGATATAAATTTTTTGCAGGTTTTATTGTACATAAAAAAGACAAAATTTAAATACATTCTTTTAATTTCATATCCCATTCACCTTCTTCTCACATGTTCATGGAATCCAAAATTCTAGAGATACATAGATATAATTTTTTTACGGTCCTCATTATACATTGAAATAAATTCTGAACCCCCTGCATATAAAATTTTTGTCTATTCCTCTTCAACTTGATAAAAACATAATTAAACAGAATGAGAGAACGTCCAATTTTTTTTAAAAAAAATTGAGTTCACTATTGGTAAAAATCATGTATTTATCTTTCTCGAGAAAATGGTAAAGAAGAGATTTTAAATTCTTTAATATTATAGTTACACTTCAAATTTTATTTACAGAACCAAATTAGGCCAAATTTTCACACGAGACAAAATTGAAGTATTTCACAAATAGCTAAACTCATTTATAATAAAAAATTAAAAGGGAGAACAGGATCAAGAAATTAACAATATTATATGAATAAAAAATAGAATTTGGAATTAGATTTTGAATGTAAAAATAAGAATTGTTAATAAATTTGTAAATCTTAATTTAATAAATATAAAAAATATAAAATTTAATTTCAGATCTATTTTTTATAATTATAATATTTTTAATAAATTAACAATAACTAATTTGATAATGATGAGGTTTTTTAAAATGTAGCTGAGTGAATTAATTTGTAATTTGGTGCCCGGCCACTTTCAAGATTATATACAATTTCCTTGTACCTTAAAATAAAGGACAAAAAATAGGCTTGGATTGCAGTGGAAACATTTTGAGTCCTGAATGTATAAAATTAAAATTGAATCCTAAAAGGCCGCCGTAACTGAAGAATGTATATGTCGGAAAGTTCCTTGATTAGTGGATACTTAAACCATTAGCCGTTTCTTGGAAGCCCAATTTATACTATTCAACAATGATAATGATGCCTGTTGGATACTAGTTAAAAATTATTGAACATAACATGTGCATGTGAGAAATTAAAAAAAATGTATTATAAAATAATATGTAAAGCAAAAGGAATCATACCAATCATCGTCTAGAAGGCTATAATTGAATATATATTATATATATAAAGAGAGAGATCATACTAATTATATATATATATATTTGATACCCATTCTCTTGCCAAGGACTTGTAAAGGGAAGAAAGAAAGTAAACGAGAAAAGGTGAGGAGAAAGTATTCTCTCTTATTATTATTATTATTATTATTATTATTATTATTATTTAAAAAACTCAGAAGAAAGGACTTTTTTCGTTAGATTGTGTTATTTAATAAATTAGTAATATTATATATATGTTTAAAATAAGATTTAAAAATAAATTTTAAATGGATATCAAGAATTATTATTATATCCTAAGTGATCAGATAGATTTATAAAATTTAATTTAATAGATATAAAAATTTAAAATCTAATTTAAAATTCTATTTTTAATGCATATAATATTTTCTTTAACAAATAATTAAGAAGAATAATTCAATCAGTTATGTAACATGCCTAAAATTAAATTGAGCAAATTAATTTTTTGTATTCTATAGCTTAAAATACATATTTCAATTAAAAAAATTCTATTTAATTTTTTTTTTAAATGTCATAACTCAAATCCGATTTTAATTGGCATGGATCTTGCGATCCAATTTCCACCAACATCAATACTATTTATATTAATTCTATTCAATGAAAATTATGTAACGACTCAAAATTTATTGTAAATTTTAGTTAAAAAAAGGATAAAATCTCCTTATTTTTAGACACTTATCAAGGGTTTTATATCATAAATCATATAACCTATTATACATATAACTCAACAACAATCCATAAACACATATATAGATAAATAATTCAATACATCAAGCAATAATAACACTATTTATACTAACTTTATCCAACAAATTTTTTTTATTTTCACGATGACTCAAAATTCACTACAAATTTTACCCAAAAAAAAAGGATAAAGCCTCTCTATTTTTAAACACTCCTCAAGGTTACACATCCTAAATCATATAACCTATTATACATATAACTTAACAATAACCTAAAAATAAATATACAAATAAATAATTTAATATATCAAACATGTAATCAACCTTATCTTTATCTCTAATCCTTACATTTGATTTTAAAAGAATCCTAACTCTATATCAACTATCAAGTTCTTCTTGGATTGTCTTGAACCCTTATTTAAGCTAAGCAACTTGATATTTTCAAATTAAATCCTAAAAATGTTAAAAAAAGAATGAGATTTACAATCTAAGTAAATGTATCTCTATAAAAGAAATATTATTAGTAAATGATTTAAATTAACTCTAGTAAAAATATAAAATAACCATCGAGTAATTTTTTATACTCGTACTTAACAACTTTATCTTATTTAATAATCTAATAGTCATATTTTCATATTAATGCCTATATCAACAATTAAACACACAAATAATAGAACCTAGAAAAGGTTCTTCACAATTCTACAATTAGTCAATTCAATTACAATATCAAAGAAAAGTTAATTCAACATTACAAATGAAGTAAGACTCCCTTCTAATTACATTGTTTAATATATAGCAATCCACATTTTACATGTTTTGCATCGAATCAATCTTAAGAATTCAATCATGGCCAATTACATAATTGCCATAACATGAAACGAAAACATTCAAGGATAGATAGATTATAATTTTATAACACATTACATAATAATTTATAAGTAAATTACGTACATTTAACTTTTGATTCCTAATTAATCTTATACTTTACCTACCTTTACATTCTTATTCCTTTCAAGTTAACCTCATATCCTACCTACATTTTTACTAGGAATTTTCATCCCATTTTCACATTGCCTTTTTTTACAAATTTCTCAATTTTAATGCCATTCGTAACATAATTCATGATATAATTTAAACATTAAAGCTCAAGCTCCATATATTACAATTTCAATTCAACTTCTATACAAAGCAAATAATTAATTCATCTTCATAGACTAATATTAAAATATATAATGATATATAAGAGCATCATTATGCTCTCTTACATGGCCATAAACCTTCATTGATACAATAAAATGGTTCGTACTACCTTGTCCAATACATTTCTATTATACATATAATAATGTAATTCTAATCACAAACAATTGTATCATTTATCTTTGCAATCTAATCACAATCTTAATCAAACCATATATTTATCACAATCAGGAAACAACCCATATAATGCCTTTATTGTATCATTTACAAAAAGGTCAATCAATAGTAATCAACAGGAGACAAATGGTGCTCTAAAAACATCATTACACACCTTAATCTTTAGCATAATAGGAAGCAACTAAAATTATAATCTTCTCATACTCATTCATATTGAGGTGTATAGCTACACACATTTAATCTTTAGTTTTATAACATATCATCTTAATATATAGAATAAATAAAATGTATGAAAATTAAGTATAAGAGTTCCTAAATAAATATACACTCACTTAGGAATGCTTGTTTGCTCCAAGCATCTCCTAAGTATTCCACTTTCATCCTTTCCTTCCATTTTCATTTCATGATTAGCTCAATATGTACTTACCATATAAATATCATAAATTACTTTATCTTTGATGTTTGAAAATCAAACACCCTATGTTGGACTATTATAAATCACGAAAATATAACATAGATTAGGTATGATATATTATATAATCATCTTAGTTATGACTTTTGGATTATGCTTTATAAGTAATTTAAAAATTATGAATTTATTATTTATGAAACTTATTTCATATAAAAATAGACTCAATTATCTTTCCATAGATTGGTCATTCGTCTAAATCAGTTAAAATTTGAAAGTATTATACCTTTTAAAAGATAGATATAAATTTTTTTTTGAAATCTTAAATTTTTTTTACCTTTGCCCATTATTTCAATAATATCTCAAAATATACATAAGATATCAATTTGAAACTAATTCCATTTGAAAGAAGACTCAATTACCTTTTTAATAATAGGTGATTCAGTTAAAACTGATGTATAACAAAAAAGTTATGCTCTTTAAAGCTGAGATAAAATTCTAAAGATGATAAATTGATTGTGCAATTGACTCACTTATCTTGAACTTACATCTACACATGCACACTCGATTCTTATACGCAGATTTACCTTTAGACCATAAGAATTAAATGTGGACTTGTTCACATACAAAAATTACAATTTTTTATGAAAATTTCACTGTTCACCTAATTATAAATGTCCATTAAACTTATGTATTATATACCAAACTTTGATATAATCATTAATACATCTATTTAACATATTATATCATCCTTTTTCATTATTTATTACATCAATCACATCAAATCAAATATATTTCTAGCAAAATTATAAAATAACTAATATTTTATTAATATCATCACATGATCACAAATCCATAAATTTAACTAGATTATTCATTTACTTTATATGGAAAATGATATTAGGAAATTAGTTTAACAATCTTTTAATGCTAATCATATCAAAATTCATGGTTTCTAAAGTTAGGGTTTAGAATTCTCAACAAAACTAAATAATCTCAAATTTCTTCATTAATAAAAAAAATAGGAAGGATTATTGATGAAAGCAATATATTTATCTTAACTAGATAAAGAAATCGAAAAGAATTAGGGCTCTCCTTACTTGATTGGTGAAATCATGGGATAGGTTGTGTAAAAAAAGTTAGGAGAAATGGAAAGATGAAGAGATATGAGAGATATTAGGGATTTAAGGTTGAAATAGTAAGTTAAAGCCCTATAGGTATTTTCAAAAAAATGTTTTTAAACCTCTTTTATTCATATATACTCACTTATATCAGTTCAAAATTTTATACTTCATAACTCTAATAAACTTTTTTATTAAAATTTTACTTAATTTATATTTCTATAATTTTATTTTTATTAACTTTATTTTATTCCATATTTTACACATAAAATTTCAAACTTAATTGAATTTACTAGTCACTTCAAGTATTCTTTCTTATAAAATAATTTTAAATTTACTAAAATTTAAGGAGGGTGTAACACTAAATATGGGGAAGTTTGTTTAAGTACATTTTTATTTTTTGGTTTTTTTAAAGTATTCTCAAAATTACTTTTAAAACTTAATTTTTTATTTTTAAAAATTAAGAAAATATCTAAACTAGTTAAGAAAATATTTAAAACATTTTTAAAAATTGATTTATTTAATTATAAAATTGATATAAAAAAAAAAATTAAAAAATATAAATTTTTTTATTTTAAATTACTTATTTAGAATTATAAATTTAAAAATAGATTATAAAAACAATTATAAAACAAGAATTTCTATTTTTTTTAAATAATAAAGATACATACCCATATCATATTTTTTTACCATATATCTTCAAAACTTAAGACCTAATATATGATTTTGATAGTTATCGAATCAAGTCTTATAGCATATTTTTTAAAGATTTTACCTTCCTTTGACTTTTAAGTTTGATCATAAATTTTGTATGTATGCATTTAATAATTTAACTCTTCATTTAAGCTAATAAAAATTAATCTAATATATAGTGAAGCAAACCTTCCCCCTTCACTTGGAGTTTTACAAGGTTTTTTTTCTTTTTTTCTCCCTTTTTTAGAAGTAAAATAGATTGTTTGGATTTTTTAAAATATATAAGATTATAATGTGCTACAAAAAAATGGTGCTCTAATATAACATTAAATTAAAAGTTAGGATTTAATTTTTCATTTCATGTGATACGAGGACCTAAAATAAATTATTCGTGGAATGACCCTAACAAATGTATCAAAACTATTAAGTTGCATTTGACTCTATATATTACCGAATTCCTAATTGTGGGTACAATAATATGATAGTTAATTTTTATTTACTACATTAAAACATTAATCTGCTAGAAGTAGGCATTATTATAGCACCTAAATTGAATGGCGTCCTCTAAGTTTCATCTATTTCACTTAAACACTGTCATCTTAGATAAAGATTTTAAGTTTATTTTGTGAGCCATAACTGCATCTTATATTGTTCTTCTTAGTGATGAAAAAATTAGATGAACCAATTAGTTCAACCAAAAAATTGATGAACCAACCCTTCAACTGGTTCAATTTAATGCAAAAATGATTTATAGAAAAATTCGACTTCAAAATTAATAAACTAGTAAAGAGCTATTTAAATTGTTTGAATCAATAGGTCCAACAATTTAAATCAGTCTAACTTTATTTATTTATTTTTTTAATATAAAACTCCTAAAATAATATTGTTTTAGGAAGTTTTAATGTTAAAATGATGGATGTTGAATCCCAAAACCCATTGTACTACTATTGTCCTATCTTGAAGCTTGCTCTCTCTTTTGTGAAGTGTAAATCTACACCCTAATTCATAATATGGAATCAAATGCCTATAGCCAAAATCCCATAAAAATTACTTTTTCAAGTTTCCAACTTTCTACTCCTTTTTATATTATATTTCATGGTAAATATTTTTCTTTCCTTTTCGTTTTTTCTTTTCTTTTTCCATTGTAAATCCTTGAAATGTTTCATCTTTGAATCCTAAAAACCATCCTACTACTATTGTCCTTTTTGCTTTTAATTATATGTTTATCGTAGTAATGAATTATTTTTATTTTTTTAGAATATCATGTGTTTGACAAAATGTCATAATGAGACATTGTATTTTTTTTCCTTCAAAGTTTCTATTTTCTAGATTCCCTTTAAAAATGAATAACTTTCAGATTTGAAGAGAAGAAAATAATAACAAAACAAGTTACCCAAAACAACTTCTAATATTTTGTAGAAATCAATTGAATTTCTTGTAAATTGAATTAATTTGGATTATTAGCTAATTACTTATTTGATCTACAACTACTTTCCTATGAATGGATTAGTTTTTTTCTCAACACATTTTATGCTTGCTGCTATGTATATTCATGTTATTATATAGTTTAAGAGGTGAAAATCCCCCTTTTCACTTTCTTTATATTTTTTGAATGGTAGTTAGTAATGCTAATCATAATTTAGAAATGATAAATGTCTATTAATCGGACTCTATGTATTTTACTTTCATATAGCTCAAGAAATGTTAAATGTCTATTGAATTATATGTAGAAAGTAGGAATCTATATCTTTTTAAGTTGTATATATGTCACATAATGAGCTAAAACTAAAAGGCAAACAAAAACCAAATTTGCTTTGAGTATTAAAAATTAACATTGTCCAATAATATAATAATATGTAGTTATGATGTTGGACTATCCTAGATTTTTATTTATTGAAATTAATTATTTAGTAATGAACCTTGACAAGGTTAAAAGTTAATTATAATTTAAAAATGATAAAAGATAATAATAAAGCTAGTTTAGTCAATTTTAAGTGACATATCATAAGATGACTAAATCAGTCCAAATGATTTTGCATTTTCATACATGAAAAGCAATACAAATCATGCATGTAAGAAGATGGCTAGTCAATGTGGCATTATGTCCTTGTTTTATGATCCATTTTTAACTAAAAATCTATATCTTTTATTCTTTCTATTCTAGTACTTGCATTGTGTTTTTCATCATTACTTATCATATCATGTAGATAAAGTTATAATTTGGTCACTATCATTTTCATTATTAATGACATTTATGATTAATGTAAAATATGCATGTACAAGTGTAGCTACTAGTAATACTTATTTTTCAACAGAAATGCAATCCTCATCATCCACACCTACTTATGGGAAAACTAATCTTGCATGGTAGCATTTTTCACTTGTTAATGAACAAAGGAAAGATTTTTATGTATATCTTTATTGTGGAAGCAAGTTTAGTGGTGAAAGAATATACAAAATGAAGTATCATCTTACAAGAAAAATTAGTCAAAATTTTTTTTACAAAAAAATTCTTCATGATGTTTGTTGTCAAATGAAAGTGATTTTTGATGAATTAGAAAAAAGAGAAAGAAGAATAATGAAAAAGTAACTAATGAAACATATACATTTAATAAAAGGCTTGAAGATATTCAAAAATAGAAAGATATTCAAGAAATTATACACTCAGTTAAGAAATAATCATAAGCTTAAGATAAAGGTAAAAGAAAAATAAATGGTGGTGTCACTAATTTTTTTACTTTGAAGACAACCACTGGCTCTTAACTAAGTCTCAAAAGTGTTTTAGCACATAAAAATGTAGTAGGAAGGGCTTATATGGCTTTTGCTAAATGGTTTTTTGAAACTTGCATTCCATTAAATGCAATTCAGTCCCTTTATCTTTAACTTGTATTAGAAGCAATTATTGTTATTATTCGTGGTTACAAAGCTCTGTCCTATTATGACTCAAGGGTTAATTTGTTGGGAGATTATAAAAAAGAATACTAATTGCTTGTGTATAAGTATTGGAGTAACTAGGTAAACACAAGATGCATAATTATGGCTGATGGTTAAACTAATCAAAGGTAAACAACTTTGATTAACTTTTAATGTGTTGTTCACTTTCTATTTCATTTGTTAAATCTGTTAATGCTTCTGATCTTATGAAAGATGCAAAAGTATTATTTAACTTATTTTCAAAATTTATTGAATGGGTGGGATTTGCTAATGTTATGCATGTATTAATTGATAATACAACCGATTATGTTGTGCATGTATTTAACTTGTTCACTTTCTATTTCATTTGTTAAATCTGTTAACGCTTCTAATCTTGTAAAAGATGCAAAAGCATTATTTTACTTATTTTTAAAATTTATTGAATGGGTAAGATTTGCTAATGTTGTGCATGTATTGATTGATAATACAACCAATTATGTTGTAGTTGGAAATTTAATTCAAGAAAAGTATGAAAATATTTATTAGTCACCTTGTTATGCACACTGCTTGAATCTTCTTTTAAAGGGTATTAATAGTTTGCTCCCATGTATGTGATCTTACATCTTGCACTGCACGGGAAATCTAGGTGATAAATTTTATGTACAATCATATGATATTATGATCTTGGCTTAGGAAAAGGCCTAGTTGGAAGGAAATAATTCATTTAGGAATAACTTACTTTGCCATTACTTTTATCACATTGAAAAGCCTTCATAACCATCTTAATGACTTATAAGCTTTCATTACAAATAAGTTCTTTACTACTTATAAGTTAGGACAAAGTGTAACAGGGAAGCTATAAAAGTCATTGTATTAGATGATAAGTTTTAAGATAGTTGCTTGGTTGTAATGAAAATTGTAACTCCTATTATTAAATTACTATGAATAGTTGATACTGATGAAAGACCTTTATTGGGTTATGTTTATGAAGATATAAAAAGGGCTAAAAAGGTAATAAAGGATATGTTTGGAAATAAAAAAGATTATATCAATCTTATACATAGATCATTAAGAGTATATGGGATAAATACTTGTATGCTAAGATTCCCATGTAACATTTTACTTTTTGAATCCTACTTTCTTTTATAATGACCAATTTGTTAAGGACTTCAAGGTCATGTAAGGACTTCTCAATCTTCTTAAAAGAAAAAAAGGCATTTGCAAGGAACCATGTAAAGCAATGCAATAGATAAACTTATACTATAAGCATTATGATAGTTTTAGCTATAAGTCTGCTTTAAATCAAAGCAAGACAATGTAACTAGGTATGAATAATTATGAACTATATTATCATTATGTTTTACCTTCTTTATGTTTTGGCTCTGATATATTCCATGAAAAATTATTCTTTGTATATATGTAGATAAATGGTAGAGATTATTTGATTATAATACCCTAAATTTGTAAAAAAATAGCTATTTCCTTAGTCAAATTGGTTTTTCTTCAAGATATGAGAAAAATTGGAGTTTTTTTGAATTTATACATATAAAGAAAAGAAATAGATTAGAGCATCAAAGACTTTATGATCTTGTGTATATGACTTGTAACTTATGTTTGCAAAATTGGTTAGTAACACTTGCAAATAATATTATATTAGTAACTTTAATTTTTTTTTTACCTATCTTATTTATATCTTCTAATTGATTTAATTTGGGTATTGTATTGTAAGCCCCATTATAAGAGGAGGGCCTATAATTTAATTGATTATGAATGCATTGACAAGCTTGATTTTTAGGTGATAAAAGATGAAGAATCACTTCCAGAATTTGTGAAGGATGAAGATATTAAAATATTATTTGTCAAGAGAATGCAATTTCAATAGTTAGTGAATCTTCAAGATAAACAAATGGTAAGGAGAATGAGAATGAGATGAATATCTTAAAACAACAAACTTTGGGAGCAATTGGAGATCATAAAGATACAAATGATGATTCCTTTATAAATATTGGCTTGATAGCAGTTGATGGACATGATAATATTGATGACTTTTATGATTTCTAATTATACTTTTTCATGTGAAAATATTATAATGAAGAACAATAATTATTAACTTATTTTGTTTTATTGTGATTTTGAATCCACAAAATTATTGAAGGATGGATTATTTGATAATATTTGAATTATTTTGATATTTATATGTATGATTTTAATTTTATGTGAGGGTTTATTTATTTATAATGATTTATTTAATACATTTTAATATATATTTAAGTTCCCAGTTTGATAATGTTTCGACCTCAGTCAAACCATTAAACTTTAAACTATTAATTAAATTGATTCGATGATTAGTCCAATTTTTAAAACATTAATTCTTCTCATTGTATTCACCTTCCTTTCAGACCTAAGTCTTTTTTTATCCATAAGCATCTCTATTCCCTATATTTCTTGCCTAGCCACTAATTCTAACCTTAAATGTTAGCAGTGTGAAAATTCTTTAGCATTATTATACTACAAATTCTTTCATTTAATTGATATTATAGTCTAGCCACAAATTGCACATGTATGAATATTGAATCATTTTAGGTAGCTAGACATAATCATAATCCAATGATTAACGTAGTGCAAGAAAAAATTTGGACCTACTTGCCTTCACAATCAGTTCGTGTCAATACGAATCTCAACCACCACATAAGCTTAATGACTATCATCCTGTTGTGGATCATAAGTAATTCTATTATTGGTACTAATGTTTGCATCTTCTACAACATCATTGTTTGGTTTAACTCAGGGATGCAATATGGTTTGAGTTTCATAATGGATTATTTAGTATAGCCTAATGTGATTCGACCTTGCAAATAACTATGCAAAGCCCTTTAGGAATTGCCATTATCTGCAAGGTCAAAATGCAATATTTTGTTCTTGACTGGTTGTAGAATGCTTGTCATTTGATCTAATGGCTAGCTTAAGAATCAACCCTTAATTAAATGTTATGCTAGTACACCCACTTTTTTATGATGTAATGAAGTCTGTCCCATTTAAAACATGACATATAATTTTTTAAAAACTTGCAATGATATCAACAATTGTCTAATCATTTTCTCTCTCTCTTTTTTAAACAGAACTTGCAATGCTATCTACACTTTTTAAAATATGACATATCATCATCTTTTTAAGAATTTATTATGATACTTAGGCTCTATTTCTTTCAATGAAAAATCTTTTTTTATAAAATATAGTTATAAAATATTTTCCTGATATTATGATAAAGAAAAATATTTTATTTATTTAATATTAAATGTAAAGAATTATGAATTCTTTCATTATCATAATTCTAGATATTATTTTTTTAATCACAAATACAAGTGGCATGTGATTCTTTCTTCAATATATATGTAAATATATATGTAAATGACATTTTTCTACAGAAAATATTTTCCGACAAATGAAACTTTAGGAAAATCTCAATTGTTTTTGAATAAATGAAAGAGTGTCATATTGTTTCTATACCACTTATTTTCTAGCAGACATTTTGGTAGAAAGATCTTATTTATCTTTGTTCAAATGAAGGAGTGACATATATTGCCTCTATATATTATTATTTAAAATGATATTTAAAGGTGTAATAATAAAGAAAAATAATTTTTCTTTTAAAAAATGAAATTAATTCCTACCAAATTTTTTACATTTAATATTAAATATATAAAACTTTTATCACTATCTTAATAATTTTAAAATTATATTTCTATAAAGCATATTTTACCCCCCAAACAAGTAAAGCCTCATAAATCATTAGATCTCTAAAGTTTTGAATTCCACTGTCAACAGTAACTAAGGATTGACAACCAACTTAAGAGCCGGAGATCCTTTCAGTCTCATGGTAATACTGAAAATTTAATATTATTTTTTTAATTAAATAATATCAAAGCATTCTATTTATTAAAATACAAGTAAATTTAGTATTGAAAATTTCAATACTACCATAGGATTAAAAATATTTCTCTTCAACTAAATCAAATTAAGGAAGGACGTCTATCCATAAAATGCTTAAACTTGCAATCTGCAGCCCGATTGCAATTGAATCTTTTGTATTAATTGTTAAGCATTCCTCCCCACCCAAAAAAAAAAAAGAATAAAAATGACCAGTGATAGAGAATATTTTCTAGTTATAAAACGTTCGGTTTGAAGTATAATTCACTTACACTCGTCTACTCAAGTATATTATATATTAATAGGACCATCACATGGGTATGTGCTATAACTTATTCATGACTTTGCCAATCATATCATATATTATACGTTTGTTTGATAATCAATTGATTGTACATGTATAGTATTATTAGAAGACAGATGGAAAGCCAAATTTGGACAAACCGATCCGGTAGCCGTAACAAAAAGGGAATTTAAAATAAATATTTTATCAACTTCCTATTTCAAATGACAAATTTTGTTTTAAATGATATTTAACTTTAAGTAGAGTAATATTTCATTTCATTTCATTCTGTTTTCACCTTTTATTTTAACTATATTTATGTTATTTTAAAATTTATTAAATTTATTAAGAATTTTATTAAAATATTGTATTTGATCTAACATACAAATTATATCGAAAGTCTTATCCTTCTCTTAACATTATTTTATTTGTTCCAAATAAAAAAATTTACTTATAAATAAATTAAAATTATTATTTTTGATATCATTTTTAAATAATATAAAAATTCAATGTCCCTGCGATGACTCCCTGTGGTACCTGGCAATCCGTAAGTTATTTTAATTTTGCCAAGGCATTTTTTTTCCCTCACGATGTTAGCTTCCATCTATTTATTTTTATAATAATGTAGAGTCATATATTTAATTAGAGTTTAAATTTAATTAACTTTCAATGTAAAATATTTTATAATATTAACTAATTCATGAGACACATTATTAAAAAATAATAATAATTAAAACTTATAATAACTATGAAAGAATTTTAATAATTTTTTATTGATATAATAATATACTAATGAATAATATTATAAAGTTGATTGATACTGAATCAATTTTAAATTCAATTAATTATATAAAATTATTTAATCAAACAGTAACATTTTAATAATATAAACAAACGTACCACTGATGCATTGCACTATCATTTTAATAAATAAAAAATGATTAAGAATTTGAAAATAACCACTAAATACGCATTCCACGATGGATTTGATTCGTGACAGAAGGTTATGCAATCTATTGTATGAAGAAGAGCATCATTTTAAGCGAGAGATTTCGATGCATTAATTTTAAAATACTTTAAATTTATTTATTTATATAATATTGTATATGATAAATAAAATTTAATAATTCAAATTATTAGTGTACTATAAAATTAATACCTCTTAATTATTATTTCTTATTTTTACTTTTATTCATATGTAATGTTAAAATAAATGATAAAAACAATATAATAAAAAACATATATTTAAAATTATTAAGGTATTATTTAATAATTAAATTTAATATTTTTAATTTATTTTAATATTTCAAATAAATGAATAATTATAATAAAATAAAAAAAATTAATAATACTAATTATAAAATTTGAAAATATAACATTCCCTTATAAATAAAAGACTAAAATCTAAATGTTGTATGTGGTAAAAAATAAAACATCAAAATTTGTCAAATTACATAATATCATATTCTTGTGATACTTGATCACTGTTATCATATATATATATATATATATATATATTGTTTGTTTTCTTTCTCATATTTTTCTTTTATAATGCAATTAAAAATTTAAATTATAATTATTAATATCCTTTTTAATTAATGAAGCGTCTCCCCTTATAATTAGGTAAGGTAGTAGGCTAGATGGCCTACCAAGTCCTTGGTAAGCCACTGTCTTTCTACCTAACTTACTTAAGGTATAATTTAACTTAATTTATTTATTTAAATAAGTCAAATTTAGGCTAATAAATTGACCTAATAAATTGACCTATTTGGATAAATAGATCAAATCTTTTTTCTTTAGGCTCAATTTATAAGCATATCAAGTCGATCTATTTAATTATAAATATATTTATAAATAATATAATGTAATATATATTATACATACAAATAATAATAAATATTTTAATATATTTATATATATATGGCCTAATTAGGCTATTAGATAATTTTGAGTCTTAACAAAGTTTTAATCTACTAATAAATTTAAAAATCTATTTATATAAAGAGATTTTTAAATAGACTAACAAGGTAAGTCAAACTTCTTTAATAGATCAGGCCAAAATTAAATTTTGGTTTTATATAAATTAACAGATTAGGCTCAAACCAATGATTTAAAGCGTAACTTGATCTAACTCATTTGCACCTCTACGTATAACTACTATGCCAAAGTTGATGGAGACTTAAAATAATTTAAAACCGTAATGGCATGTATATTGATATTAAACAATAAGACATTCTTCTGATTTTGAATTGAAATTTAGAATACTAGATTTATATATTAAATAATTTATCACTTTTATTATTATTAAATAAATATACCTATATGTTTGATATCATCAAAATAAATAATCACTGGGGTGAAAAGTTAAACTTTTGGTCATGCATGCAGCAAGGAGTTCTTCATAAATTTCTTAATTAAGTTGAGTATAAATAATTCATTCATAACTTAATTAAGCTTTATTTCTTTCGTGAAAAGATATTTTTTTTAGACAAATCATATTTATTTATATGTAAATAAATGATTTTCATAGCCCTCACAATAATAGAGAAAATAATTTTCTTTTTAAAATAGTAGTTTTTTGTAATAATTTTATATGTAATATTGAATAAATAAAATATTTATTATTCTAATATTTTTAAATATAAATATAAATAAATAAAATTATTTCTCATCAAAATAAACAATGATTTAGTAAAAATGCACAGGCTGACCCAAAACCATCTAATCTAATCTTAACACTAAAATAAAGAATTAACGCGGTTGACTCTTACTTTTCTATTTGCATTTCCATGATACCATATTGATATATAACCTCAAAAAAATTATTGATTAAAAGTTACATTAGTAAATTTAGATGGTATATACTTCGTACCTCAAAATTTTATTCTTTAAATTAAATTCTAAATTGAGGAATTAAGGGATAAATTATAATAAATGAAATTTTCACTCATTTTTTCATCCTTGTATATGTTGGAAAAATATTTTGATAAAATTTCCCTTTCTTTTTACTTATTTTCTCTAATATTTCTTTTCTACTCTGCAATTAAATAAAAGAAAATCTAGTTTTCTTTACTTCTTTTCTGTTTTTAATTTTCTTTTTACTTATTTTTTGTAAAAACGAGAGAAGGGTTAATATCTCATGATTCAAGATATAAGTTCTATTTGACAATTAATTGATCATATTAATGATTAATTAATTTAATTAATTATTATCTAATAATTTATAATTAATTATACTAATTAATTTGATTAGCTAATAATATTAATTATTTGAATAAATATATTTAGTAAAATTAATTATTTATTATTAGATGTTTACATGTTAAATGATATTTAAGAGTATGAATATATTTAATAATTTATTTTAATATATATGTGTATGTATATATGTATTATATATGTGTCTTTTTAATTTTTATTTTTAATGTGAAAAAATTTAGTTTACTAAATAATTATATAACATAATTTTCAACATATTAAAATAATTATTTTGTTAAAATAATAATTTTATTATATAAATTTTATTAATTAAAAATTAAATAAATATTTATTATCTATAAATAACTGATTTATTATGGAACACATAATTAAATTAATACAAATGGGATTAAGAATGTGCAATATTACAATGGTTGAACACGAAGCTTTTTATACTAACAATACAGGTCCAAGTCTTTCTACGGCACTTCCAATAAAATAAGGAGTGAAAATAATTATTATTATATGTTTTGAGGATAATTTTAATTTTTTTTATATATTTATTGAATTAATTATTTAAAAACATCAAAATTTATTATTTTTTATTATCTATCATATTTTATAAAAATTATTTTTTATTTATCACTTTAAAATCTTAATGAAGTATTAAATATTTTTTAATTCTATTCTTCTTTATTATTAATAAGTATGTCTTTATTTTATACATTAATTTAATTATATTTATTTTATCAAATTTTTTTAATCATTTTAAATTATATATATAAATATTAATTTTAAAGAGAAAATAAAATTAAATAAATTAAATTATTTTTATTATTTATAAAATTAAATAATTGTAATAAATAATAAGAAATGAGAATGCAGTAATAGGGAGTGAAAATAATTATTATTATGTATTTTGAGGATAATTTTAATTCCTTTATATATATATTTATAGAATTAATTGTTCAAAATATCAAAATCTATCATTTTTTTATTATCAATCATATTTTAAAAAATTATTATTATTTATTTATTATTTTAAAATTTTAATGAATTATTAAATATTTTTTAATTTTATTATTTTTTATTATTAATAAATATTTCTTTATTTTGTACTCTTAACTTATTTCTATTTATTTTAAATTTTATATATAAAGATTAACTTCAAAAATATTAAAATTAAATAAATTAAATCATTTTTTAATATTTATAAAACTAATTAATTATAATAAATAATAAGGGACGTAGTAATTGATAATATAATAACCACTTAAAGAGCTCATTATTGATAATACAATAAATTTTTGCACCGTTTGGAGTAATTAAGAAAAAGAAAGGGAATTATAGAATTTCATTCCTTTTATTTTTGTTTAATTCAACAAAAATTTATTCCCTTTTCTCATTTTTTTAATGAAATTATCTTGAATAAGAGAATGATAACTCATTCCAAATCCTTAGGTAATTCAATTCCCTAAGATTTTCAATTTATTTCAATATGATGATAATAATAATTATTATAATAATTTATTATAAAATAATAATATAAATAAAAATAATTATTAAATAATAGTTACTAATAAAAAATAAAATATATTAAAATTAATTAAATAAAAATATATGATTATATAATAATTATCATAATAATATAATAAAATATTTAATATTATAAAAATATTAATAATTTAATCATAATAATAAAATAAAAAATATTCATAATAAAATAATAATTATCATAGTTACAATAAATAATATAGCAATACTTGAAATAATAATAAAAATAAAATATTAATAATTAAAATTAAATAACTATGAAATTAATAATATTTAATAACATAAAAATAACTAATAATATTAATAAAATAATAATGATTAAAAATAAAAACTAATTAATTAATTAGTAATTATAATATAATTAAATAATATTTATTTATTTAATAAATAATTATTATATATTAATAATATTATCAAATATTTATTTAACAAATAAATTATATTATTAGATATTATTGAATATTAAATAAATTATTATTTTTATAATATTGTTTATTTATATTGATAATATTATAATATTAATATTTATTATTTTTATATTATAATATTTTTATGTTATTTATAAATGATAATATTAATAAAATAATTACAAATATAAAAAATAATGAATAAATAAATAACAATTAATATTATCAAGATATTAATAATAATTGAAATAATTAAAATAATATTAATAAGATATTAATAATTAATATTAAATTATTATAAAAATTATAATATTAATGAATAAAATAAAAATAAAAATAAAATAATTATTTTAATAATAATTATAAATAAATTATTTTTTAGTATAAATAATTACTAATAAAATAAATTAAAAATACTTTATTCCTTTTTCAAATGGGGTAATCAGAATTATTCCTTTCCCTTCTCCTAATTTTCTTTAACTAAATGGCCCCATATGGTAAAAGGGTAAAATGGGGTAAAAAGTCGAAAACGCCAAGCTCCGGCTGGTAACTGCACGGCAGGCACGGTAAATATTTGTAATGCTGCGCAGTCCTAAAAATTTCACGGCTATTATTTCTTATAGTTTTCATGAACAAGAAAATTATCTTTTAATTTTAGCTGTCACTTAATCATAATTTTAAAATTTTTTAAAAATATATTTAGAAATAATATTAATATTTCAATATTATGAAAGAACTGAATATATTTTCCTTAATTTATGCAAAACCTAAATTAAAGAACAGAAAAAATTGCAATCATGAATACCGACAATTACATATATTATTAGCAACAAACCAATAATTTGCAAGTTTTGTCAGAATTTAAATTGAAAGTTGTTGGATTCTTAATTCATAATTAAATTAAAGCATAGAAAAAATTGCAATTATGAATGTCGACAATTATACATACAATTAGCAACAAACCAATAATTTGCAAGTTTTGTCAGAATTTAAATTGAAAGTTTTCGGATTCTCAAATTCATAATTAAACTTTCATGTCAGAAGAATCTTATTTAATTCTCAATTTGCTAATTTTAGAACACGTGATGCAATTCATGAAATAAAATAAATAATGGAGAAGTATTAAAATATGAAATATGGGAATGGATAAAGTGTTTTGTTATATTATACAGTATATATTCACTCCTTATTGGATTTAAAATAGTAAATAAAGAAACATCAACTTGCACTGCTTTTGCAGTTTACAGTTGGAAAGAAAGAGGTATAACAACTCAGCAACCTATAACCAAAGCAAATTTGATTTAAAAAAGGGATAATGACAATAATGTAAAAATATTACATCATTTAATAAATGATGTAAGATTCATAATAAAAATCAATTTTTAATATGTGAATAAAAATTTAAAAATAATATACATATAGCAGAATTTAGTAAGTTAAAGCATGATAATGATTTGTGTAATTAAACAATGAATCAAGTTTCAACTTGTCCCTTTGGATAAAAGTAAATAGGATTAAACCAATATATATATATATAGAGAGAGAGAGAGAGAGAGAGAGAGAGAGAGAGAGAGAAGAGAGAGAAATGTATTAATATTGGTATAAGTCAAAATAATTTATACCAAATTTAATCCGTCAATTCCATTTTATTAAAATTTGAAGAATGTAATTAATTTATTTTAATTCATTTTTTACATCACCTATAATCCACTTCCTTTCACATAATTAATGCATTAAATGAAAAATTTTAAAATCATAAAAATATCATAAATCTATTTTAGTTGTATTAATTATATATGACTCCTTTTGATTTATTACTGTTAATGCATTAAATAAGAGTTTTTCCCCTTCTCAAATTTTACCATTAATACATATTATTAGTTATGAATTATTATAAAGAAGGTATAATGACATGATTATTTAAATTATTAATTATGCATTAAATCATTTTGTATACTACAAGTCTATTTTTTTGCAAATAGAATATCACATTAAAAGGTGAAGTGAATTTATTTTAGTCATACTTAGGGGTCGTTTGGTTTGCAGCAACTACATGGGAAATTGGAGTTCCTAGGAAATAAATTATCATCGAGTTATTTGATTGCGCAAATAGGAGAAAATGGATCTTCTCGGGAACTTATATTTCCTATAAAATGCATGAGGTCACTTACCCCCCTCGGTAAGTTTTATTACTTGCGTTTTTCAATTAATTTATAGACAAAAATGACCCTGTTAGAATTATTTAATACCAATTTTACTCTTATAATTTGAATATCAGGATTCACTTCTTCGTGTATGCCGTTATTTCTCGAGCATCTCCTATCACCTCTCAACCCTAGCAGTAGTCTCCGGTAACGGTACTGGCGATTTTTGGTTCTCGAGCTTCTGCCATCTCTTCTAAACCCTAGCAACAGTTCCCCGGCAACGGCACTATCAATTTTCTAGTAAGCCTTGACGACCTTGCTCATTATATTTCCTTTTTTTGTATTAAGTAAACTACAGCCTCCATATTTGAAAATTGGACTTCCTTTCCGACTTTCCGACAAAGAATAGGAGCTGCATTGTCAGAATACGAACTGTTATAAAATAATAGTAGAATTTGACAAAAAAGGGTGTGCTTATAATTTGAATATCAGGATTCACTTCTTCGTGTATGCCGTTGTTTCTCGAACATTTCCCGTCGCCTCTCAACCCTAGTAGTAGTCTTCGGTAACGGTACTGGCGATTTTTAGTTCTCGAGTTTCTGCCATCTCCTTTAAACCCTAGCAACAGTTCCCGGTAACGGCACTATTAATTTCTGGTAAGCCTTGATGACCTTACTCATTATATTTCCTCTTTTTGTATTAAGTAACTACAACCTCCATATTTGAAAATTGGACTTCCTTTCCAACTTTCCGTCAAAGAATAGGAGCTGCATCGTTGGAATACGAACTGTTATAAAATAATGGTAGAATTTGACAAAAAAAGGTGTGCTTATGGTTTAGCAAATTAGGATGTTCAATCAACCCCCACGGCAGAGCTTCTAAGAGGTTCTGGATATGATATCGTTGTTATTTGCTTATTGACTATCTTGAAAAAGATGAATAGTATTTGTTGAATTCAAATTACTCAAAGTGGCTGACCATATTTTTATTGCTCTTCTAACTTATAACATTCTTGTATGTAATTTGCCTATATCATACAGTTATGACTCGCTTACCGTTGAGTAAAAAGAAGAAGATTGCTCCTACATGTATTATGTTATACACACAGATGATGCTCATGATTTTGGAGGCTATTTCTGAATTCTTGTATCTTTTTGTCCTTTTTAGACATTAGATTGCTTACTCCTATATCCTATGTATTTGACAGTTATGCTGAAGAAAGATATTATGCTAGGCTTTTAAATCTCAGGCCAATGATTCAAGAAAGTGACTTAACATGCTTGGACAACCTTAGGATGAATAAAGCCTATTTTTCTAAGTTATGTGATATGCTTAGAGATGTTGGTAAATTACAAGAAAATGGAATACTAGTTTAGAGGAGATGGTTGCTTTATTTCTATTCACACTTTCTCATGACACCAAAAATCGAAGAACTTAATTATATTTTAGGAGAAGTGGTGAGGACAATATTTAGGCACTTCAATTCAGTTCTCCTTGCTGTCCTTAAATGCCATGATATTCTATTAAAGAAACCTGAGCCAGTGACTGAGAATTGCCAAGATGAGAGGTGGAAATGGTTTAAGGAAAGTTAAAATTTTTAGGAAGATTAGATGAATGTGTAAATATTTATAAATATATACAGTATCTATTAATAAGTTATATATATACCACATTGCAGAATTGCTTAGGTGCTTTGGATAGAAGTCATATTAAGGTTCGTGTTAGGGATAAAGATAAAGCTAGATTCAGGAATAGAAAAGGAGAACTCACTATTAATGTGTTAGCTGCTTGCACGTGGGATTTGCAATTTATTTATATATTGCCTGGTTGGGAGGGGTCTGCACATGACAATAGAGTGCTTCGAGATGCACTTTCTAGAAAAAAGGCTTTGACAGTTCCACAAGGTAACACCATAGGTACCTTGACATTACTCAATCTGAACTAAGGAGCTTATTTGAGATAAAAGTACTTAACACTTATATTGGTTAATTATAGGCAACTATTATTTGTGTGATGTCGGATACATGAATTGTAAGGATTTTTTAACACTATTTAGAGGCTAAAGATATCATCTAAGTGTGTGGAAGAGTGGTGCTCAACCAGTATCTGTTGAGGAATATTTTAATATGAAGCATTCTCAAGCAAGAAATGTTATCAAGAGGTGTTTTAGATTGTTAAAAATGAGATGAGGTATTCTAAGATGTACAACTTGGTACCCTAGGAGAACCGTGGGTAGAATTATCTTGACTTGCGCATTGATGCATAATTTTATTTGAACATACATGAGTGTGGATCCCATTGAGCCCTTACTTGTGGATGGTGAGGAAGAAGACAATGGTGAACTTAATATTGGGATTATGGAATCTAGTGCTGCATGGATTACCTTCAGACATGATCTTGCCAATGAGATGTACAATGCATGGTTACATGACACCACATCATTAAATAAGGTTTAGTAAAAATTATGTAGCGTGTTTCACTTGTATTGCATTTATGGATTGGTAGACAATATAAACTTTATTCCTGTATTATTTTTATCTGAATTTGTAATAAGACGGGAGTAATGACTTCATTTTTTATTGACCTAGTAGTATGATCATCCTAAATTGCTAAATCATGAGCAAAATATCGCTCTAACGAATTTCTATGTTTCCTCTCTCTCTATCTTTCCTTCTTTACAAATGAGTCAGCCAAAAGCTTAAAGAAATGCTAACCAAGATGGTGAGGGTGTGAATCCATCTACAGGATGCACAAGATGGGGAAGCACTGAGGATCGTGCACTAATTAGTGCAATGATGGATCTTATGGAGTTGGGTGGTTGGAAAACGGACAATGGCCAGTTCAAGAATGGTGCTTATAACAGGTTGGAATAACTTGTGGATTAGAAGATTCCTGGGTGTGGTATGAAGGCTAAACCACACATTGAGTCTCGTATCAAGTATTTGAGGAATCAATATAATGCTATTGCGGAGATGCTTAATCGAGCTACCAGCGGATTTGGATGGAATGATGAAGAGAAGTTCGTAACTTGCTCAAAATCAGTTTGGGATGAATGGATGAAGGTAATATTTTATATTATACTTTTTCTTCTATGCACATAAGTGTGTCTGTGTATATTTCTATTTATTGGTGACAACTTTAAAGTTTTACCTTCTCTCATTATGTTTTCTTTTCTTTTATGCTAGAGCCACAAAAATGCTGTGAGGTTAAGAAACAAGCCATTTCCATTTTTTTGATGATTTAGCCAAAATATTTAGGAAGGATAGAGTCATTGGAGACGAGGTTGTAAATCCACAAGATGCATTAGAGGGGATAGAAGATGAAGTAAGGGATAGAGAAGAAGAAGAGTAAGAAGAAAATGTTCCTGCCTTTTCCATGGAGGACACTTACCCAGTCCCTCCATGTGCTCTGATGGGAACTTCTTCCTTAACCACCCTAGTAAATCGTAGGTCAAAGAAGGCAAAGATAGAAAATTTAGAAGTTCTGAGAGAATTCTCTTCTAGATTTGCACGAATGAGTGATGTGATGAAGGATGCAAGTAAACATATAGGCCGCTTGACTTCTTGTTTCTAACATGAATCTAATTCTGCAGGGAGAAGGATGTAAGTGACTAGTGAGATTATGAAGATTGATGGGTAACTCCTACCCAAGTTATGAATGTGGCAGGGAAAATTGCTCTCAACTTCCTAGAAGTTGATTTCTTTTTAGTCTTCCAGAAGAGTTCAGAGCTGCTTATGTGCATGGTTTGTTACTTCCAGATCAGTGAAGTTCTAGGAAAACTAATAGTCAATAGGAGCTAACACACTCACTAAACTCATGCTATGTTGTTGAATTTCTGTATGTGCACCTATTTTTTGGACACTTATCTAACATCAGATCCCATAATGTATTAGATGATGTGGCTTCCAGTTAAATCATGAGTAATTAAACTGGATTTTCTAAAGCTTTTGGTGGAATATAATAATACATTCCTTTTTTTTTCTCATGGCAATTCCATTAATACTCCTGTAGTACAGCTTAGTCCATTTTGTGCATCATCAAACGCTCATGATTACACATTATCTTGGATGTTACTGTTTTGGATGAAAATAGTAACACGAAGAATGCAACCCGTTGTAGTGTGAGAGAAACATATTTATCGCTGGGGGTCTGCGCATTGTTAAGTGGCCATTTCGCTTGAGAAAGCAGGCTAACCATCTGTATGTTACTGTTTTAGTCAGAGACAGTGACATCGTTGCGGCTGATAGAGAATTGATTCCAGGGGGGATTACAAGTGGCTGGAATGTAGGTTTAGTTAGTTAATTATGTAACTTAGCACATTCATCTCTAGATAAGATCCAACATTTGCCACTTTGTGGGATGTTACTGTTTTGGACTAAAATAGTAACACCCAAGAATGTAGCTCATGGACTACAGTTGGCTGTACTTCCACTTCTGGGGTAGAGCCTGTTGTGCATTGGCTACATTGCCCGAGAAAGTAGGCTAACAATCTGCATGTTACTATATTGGTAAGAAACAGTAACATCATCGAGACTACTTAGTCCTGAGTCTGAGTGGTTGTTTGTGTCACTTGACAAGTCCCTCTCAGGATAATAGGCAAGAAAATACTGTTTATATGATGTTATTGTTTTGGACGAAAATAGTAACATTATCGAGGCTGCTTAGTCCTAGGCCTTGGAAGTTATGGTTGGCTGGAGGTTAGTTTGGGTGGTTATTTATGTCACTTGACAGGTTCTTATTCGGATTATATCCAAGAAACGTCTTCATATGTGATGTTACTGTTTTGATCGACAACAATAACATCGTCAAGGCTGCTGGGTATTGAGCCTCGGAGGTTATGGTTGGCTAGAGATCGGTCTGGGTGGTTATTCATATCACTTGACAAGTTCCTATCAGGATTATATTCAAGAAACATCTTCATATGTGATGTTACTATTTTGGTCGAAAATAGTAACATCATTGAGGCTACTTAGTCCTGAGTCTGAGTGGTTTTTATGTCACTTGACAAGTCCCTCTCAGGATAAGAGGTGAGAAAATACTGTTTATGCAATGTTACTGTTTTGGACGAAAATAGTAACATCATCGAGGCTGTTTAGTCCTGAGCCCTGGAGGTTGTGGTTGGTTGGAGGTCGGTCTGGGTGGTTATTCATGTCACTTGACAAGTTCCTATTCAGATTATATCCAAGAAACATCTTTATATGTGATGTTAATGTTTTGGTCGATAACAGTAACATCATCGAGGTTACTGGGTATTGAACCCTGGAGGTTATGGTTGGATGGAGGTCAGTATGGTTAGTTATTCATGTCACTTGACAAGTTCCTATTCGGATTATATCCAAGAAACATCTTCATATGTAATGTTACTGTTTTGATCGAAAACAGTAACATCATCTAGGCTACTTAATCCTAAGTCTGAGTGGTTATTTATGTCACTTGACAGGTTCTTATTCGGATTATATCCAAGAAACATCTTCATATGTGATGTTACTATTTTGGTCGACAACAATAACATCGTCAAGGCTGCTGGGTATTGAGCCTTGGAGGTTATGGTTGGCTAAAGGTCGGTCTGGGTGGTTATTCATATCACTTGACAAGTTCCTATCAAGATTATATTCAAGAAACGTCTTCATATGTGATGTTACTATTTTGATCGAAAATAGTAACATCATCGAGGCTACTTAGTCCTGAGTTTGAGTGGTTGTTTATGTCACTTGACAAGTCCTTCTCAGGATAAGAGGTAAGAAAATACTGTTTATGCAATATTACTGTTTTGGACGAAAATAGTAACATCATCGAGGCTGCTTAGTCCTAAACCCTGGAGGTTATGGTTGGTTAGAGGTCGGTCTAGGTGCTTATTCATGTCACTTGACAAGTTCCTATTCAGATTATATTCAAGAAACATCTTCATATGTGATGTTAATATTTTGGTCAACAACAGTAACATCATCGAGGCTACTGGGTATTGAGCCCTAGAGGTTATGGTTGGATGGAGGTCGGTATGGTTGGTTATTCATGTCACTTGACAAGTTCCTATCCGGATTATATCCAAGAAACATCTTCATATGTAATGTTACTATTTTGGTCGAAAACAGTAACATCATCGAGACAACTTAGTCCTGAGTCTGAGTAGTTATTTATGTCACTTGATAAGTTCCTCTTAAGATAAGAACCAAGAAAATACAGTTTATGTCATGTTATTGTTTTGGTCGAAAACAGTAACACCCAGGAAACTAACCCGTGTGTGTGTGAGAGGTGCATGTCCATCGTTGATGACTGTTTCAAAAATTATCCTTCATTCATACTAACATTGGTGGTAGGTTTTAAGAATAGTACCGCACAACTGGATATTGCTGCATCCGTTAAAAAAGAGTAACATCAACTCAGGTGTTCGTAATTCATATGGCAACCTGATATCTGAGTGCTAACATAAACTGGATATAAGATTAAACTGCATAGAAGAATTACATTTACAATTGAGTTATACATGCAGTTGAATTTTAAATATTAAGACAATGGTTTAACATGAATTTAGTTTTACATATGTGCATATTAATCAACTTCAGCTTGGAAGATTGAAATTCTAGAGGAATTTAGTAACTATTTTTGCTCTGTATTATCTTACTTCCTCTAACGAAAATTGTTCATGAAATTCTTTATTCCTGAATATATTCTCTATATGCAAGCATACGAAAATCTTGTAGTCTTGCCTGGAAAATAGTAACGAGTTAGTTTGGTACCTACTAGACATGTTAACCTTAGATAAGAAAAGAACTTGCTACTTACGACGTTTCTTCCAATTGAGGTGATCGTTCATATGATATAATCTCAAAAGGTGGACCTGTGGTGGCTGGCTCTACCCTCTTATTCAATCCACCCTGCGTAAGGACTTCATTCATCTTTTTCTCGTAATAGTCCTTCTATTGTTAGCAAACTAATAAAAATGAAAAATGAAACAGTAACAAATGAAACAATAACATCTTGTTTTGTTAGGAGTTATTAGTTTTTGGTTATGGCAACAGTAACATCTGTAATAGTAACATCAGCAACAAAAACACATCCACCACACGAATAACTCAATAATGTTTAATTAAAAATTAGAACTTCGAGAAAATAAAGCATGACTATCTTTACAAGAAACAGAAACATCAACAAATAACAACATTATCTTATTGTGGGTATGATTTGTTACTGTGTTTGATGGAAAGAGTAACGTCAATAAGATAATAAGGTATTTAATATCACTCACCACCATCGTGGCATCATGAAAATATGGATCCGGTGTCCCCTCTTTTCTCGGCCGCATCGAGTTATAGTGTGTCCATCTGCGCTCTTTATTATCTAGGACGAGAAATGTGAAGTGGTTGGGGTTTGTGAAGTCATTCATGCCCGTGGAGTTCACTGGGAAGATAACAACATCTGCAGCTATTGCCTCTTCCATATGTGCATCAAATTTGAATTGCCTGACTTCCTAGAGTAACTTGACGTCGCTCACAATATAAGACCGTCAATATAGTTTTAACCTAAGTCAGAATCAATGCTGCCTTCTGTGATTCATATATAGGAAATGGATTCAGAATCTTACCAAGCAACAGCTGTCGAATACAAATATCTTCCTTTCACTGTTCGTGGAAGCTAGGCTCAGAGTGTAGGCATGGCTATCTATGATATGCATTGATTGTTTAGTTCTTGTTAGATGATTGATAAGGGTGGCAAACTTCAAACAGTAGCACAAACAGAGAGAATAATTGTATCTAACTGCTTGCACTCCACACAGTGGAAATAACAATCTTTTTGAGACCGATTAGACATCTCTATTCCTGTTACTATTTAGGAAAGAAACAGTAACAGGAATAGAGATGTGATTAAAGACAAAACAACAATACGTTTAAACGATCAGATGATACATACATTGTTCATGATTGACCTCTCCTTCATAACTCCCACCAAATCCTCAAATGTTATGAACAAACCCTGCTCGGGGATTGGCCAGACAAAGATACTGCATATAGTGATTTGGTAAAGGGATTAGATTAGGCGATAGGCAGAACTTTCTAGTAAATGCAAAGCATTCAGAAGAAAATAGGACATGACTTACTATGAATCTCCTGCCAATTTTAATTGCACCATCTTACTCCTGACATCTTGGGTCAGGTATTTTGCAGTTGAAAACTTTGAAGTACTCGATGCCTTATGAGTCTACTTTTTCTCGGTTTTGTTTGTTGGTGTGTCATCTTCAATTATAATAGGGGCCTCTGTACTCTGCCCGTAGACCTCCTCAGTAGTTGTTGTCTGTTGACGTGTATATATTTGTCTCGTTCATTTTTTTAAAGGACCCGAGTACGTGAACTCCTCATCCCGTTTTATTTTTCTTGATTTTTTTTATATTCGCTATCATCGAACGCCGTTTTGCCTCGTCTATACGTTGCTCATAAGCTTTGGTAGTTTCTACCTCATCTTGTTCAACCACTTGCATAATTTGTTCTGATAGCTGTGCATTGAGCTGTTTATTATGATTTTTCAAACTATCGTTGACCGCCCTGAGGTTTTCTGCCTCACTTGTTGCTATGGACAGTTATTCCTGTAGTTGTGTGTTATCGTATTTGAGTTTAGCTTTAGTCTCTGTGTTTTCTTCTGTCTGTTGTTGTGACGCCTGAAGTTTCTTAGTAAGGAACGTCAATTCATCCTTCAGTTTGAGTATTTCTATATTTGTACTGAAGAGTTGATCCCTAAACTGTAGGACTTCATCGTTATTTTATTACTATTGCTCCTTGTGGGACAGTGCAATATCGGCAAATTGGTCCAGCTTTGTTGCCCGGGGTTGGATCACATACTGGGCCGATGCTGTCTCAGTTTCGCCCTCCGAATCTTCTGATTAGGATGGTGTGTCATGTGATTTTATTTTATCACCAAATTTAATTAACCATTGATTTATTTTTTCTGTGTAGAAGAGGTCGTATTCATGTACCGTAGGCTCAATTTCTCTATTTACGACCTGAAACATAACATTATTTTCACTGTTAGTGTGGGAAATTGGCATGTTACTGTTTTAGTGAGAAACAGAAATATGAAAATAAAGGACCAAGTTTCAGCGTAACAATAAGTATGAGTAAATTATTAATTATGAAATACAATAAACGCACAAAATACTATATAGTTAATGGAAAGAAATTGGAATCAAAGGATGTGTTTGTTTCCACTCCAAAACAGGAGAACTCCACGATATGTTACTCTTTTACGTGGAAATCCTAACACAATGTCAATGAAGGGAAAAAAATTGACAAATCGAATATTACTGACTGTTAAAATCGATGAAGAGAGCATGTTATTGTTTTCAGAAAATACAGTAATATGTTGCATTGTGACTATAGCATGCTTGTGTTTGTTACGAAACAGCAACACCATGCATAAAATAAAGTAAATTGCTGGAATGGGTATCAAAATAACAATAGAAACCTGGAGGGAATGACCTATTACTGTTTTACATATAAATAGTAACATCTTGTTCGATGTTACTATTTCTTATGGAAATAGATAGTAACATATTTTCTTATACTGATATGTATCGGGCTTCATAATAAGTTGATATTTTCAGACTATTACCTGAAGCTGACCGATAAGTTGATCCCTCAGTTAGCGTGTGAAGAGCTTCAGGTCCCACTTGAGGCATCTTGGAATTCTTTCGATGTGATGCCCGCTCAGCACGCTTATAATCTCACACAGCCAATACTGTCGATATTGAAACGTACATTTTGTCATATTAATTTCCTTAGAAAGGTGCATCCAAGACGGAGTAACAAAAAGAGCAAGAATAACTGGAGGTAAATAAGTTATTCTTGTATGCAGTCATCAACATAAACCAAAAACTCACAAATAACTGTTAAATTAAATCACATTAACAATCAAAATGCCATAAAACTTTGGGTGACCATTCATAGACAAAGCAGGAACTTGTTACTGTTTTAGTCTAAAACAATAACATAAGCCAAGACTTGCGACAAACATACAATAAGGAGACAGGAACATTTACTCAAATGAATGGAGATGAATGAAGGCAATGTAAACGATACGGACACGAAGTAAAAAGCAGTTTTGACATCTTTAACTTACTAGCAATAGCATGATACAGCCGGTTACATTGGGGGTGCTGTCTTTTTTGAGAGAATTCATTAGTTGGTCGTGAATGTGTTGTGACCACCCATATTGTGCTATTGCATCTATATCCTCTACATATTTGATATATGATCAGTCCAATGTGTGGGCCCTGTTTGGTACGAAGAAGGTGACTAGAAGCATCAACGTCATGAGGCGGAAGACATCATGCACATTAGTCTCCGATGTTCCTCGCATTGCTCTTTCGAGTGCGTTGAATATTATTAGTTTACTCGTCCGTGCTTTGCCATGGAAATACCTTATGTCAAAGTCTGACAGTGTCCTCTTGCCAGATGTTGTCTGGATGGGTTGATCTCCATCTCTTGTTCCAAAGATCAGCTTCACTGATATTAGTGTTATTCTGAGATGTTCACCTCCAATATTGAAATGATTATTCTTTTCTGAAAAGGTAGCAATTATGGACTGAATTTCAACATCGCTCTTTTGACACATGCTGCGATTTAATTCCTTTGTTATTATTACATTAATTAGGACCCAAAATGGGTTGTGCCGCAGCACCGTCATGTGCTTGTCATCTAATTGAAGCTGATCAACCTGCCTAATGCACGCCAACAGATTGGACCTATATTGCTGGAATTTTTGGGTTTCTTCATCAGAATTATCTGCTTGTGTGAGTGTTTTAGCACCTTTCTGCTCAGGTAAACATCAAATCAAGCATTAAATCAAACATAAATAGATAGAACGAGGTATGATTAATAATGCAACATCCAATTCTTTTTAGTGTGTTATTGTTTCAGTAAGAAAAAGTACCATAATATAAAAAATGAGATGTACATGTTTAACAAAATTCTATTGAACAAACAACGAGTAAAAACATGAACGACCTTGCAACATCGTGAGTAAGTGCTATTCCGTGAGGTATGAATAATAATGCAACATCGTGGCAGTAGTGTGTTACTGTTTCACCGAGAAACAGTAACATGAGCCAATAACCGAAATATAATTGTCTTACGGATCTCTACTGCATTGATAACGAGCAATAAGAACATAAGTAGAGAAGGTGAGGTGTGATCAATAGTGGAACTTCCAAAGAACTATGTGTTACTGTTTCACTAAGAAACAGCAACATGAGCCAGAAAATCGAGATATGCGAGTTTGACATCAATATACTACGTTGAAAAAGAACAAGAACATGTACAAGTGGACAATATGAGGTAGGACTAATAATGCTACCTCGTGGCAGAGATGTGTTGTTGTTACACTAAGGAACAGTAACAAGAGCCAAGAGCTGATATATAAATATTTTACGAATCTCTACTGTGTTTTTACTGAACACAGGGAATGTAAGTTGTCAAGATGAGGCATGATTAACAGCGGAGCTTTGAAGAAATTATGTGTTACTGTTTCACCAAGAAACAGTACATGAGCCAGAAAAGCAAGATATGCGAGTTTGACAGCACTCTACTATATTGAAAAAGAACCAAAACATGCACAACTAGTTTCCATGAGGTCTAACTAACAATGCAACCTCATGGTAGAGTCGCGTTGCTGTTTCACTAAGAAATAGTAACATGAGCTAAAATTTGAGAAATAATCATTTTACGAATCTCTATTGCATTGATAACGAGGAGAAGGAAGATAAGTAAACAAAGTGATGTATGATTGACGGTGTAACCTACGAGAAATAATGTGTGACTGTTTCACAACGAAATCGTAACATGAATAAAAAATAAGAGATGCATGTTTAACAAAACTCTCCGGTGTTAATAACGATAAAAAACAACCATGAGCAGGCAAAATACTGTATAAGTGACAACGAAATCTCGTGGTAATAATGTTTGCTGTTTTACTGAGAAACAGTAACATGAGCCAAAAACTGAAACATAACTATTTTACGAACCTCTACCATGGTGACGTGGTAGTGTTTGGCCTGCAAACAGAGACGCCAGCATAAAAAACACAGGATATAGACAAGATGATCCGTGACTAAACGGAAAACCATGACAAAACTAACGTGATTACCCTATCAAAGACTAATGAAACGAGATGTTATTGTTTCGCTGAGAACAGTAACACCCACCACATTGTGATGTTAAACTTACAAATCAAACATGATTAAAGGCAATGTCGATGGAAAAGCAAACAGATATTATGTGGAGTGACAGTAACATGCAACAAAATATTTGGCATGTTGTGGTCGTACTAACTTCTAGGGTTTCCTATCAACTTACATAGGAACACAAATCCAAGGAAACTGTAACATTTTCGTTGCACTTATAACTGAAGTATAATGCCTGTATTAGAGTCAATACTAAAGAGGAGGTGGGTTTACCTGTGGACGACCCATTTGTGCGGAGTTACTGTTTGATCTTGTTTTAGGCGTCCGATGTTGATAAATAATGTTACCCAATTGTTCAGAGTCGTTTGGTGTCTTTTCTTGCTGTATTTGGCGATGATTTGCACGGTGTCTTCTTATGTCTTGAAATCATTGGTACTAAGCTTTGAGATGGAATGCGAAGTGTTGTTACTGTTTTAGCCTTTTTGTGCCCATCGAAACGCCCATCAAAACACCCATCGCGTGCATCGTTTCGTATTCAGTCCATTGCATTTTGTCACTTCGATGTCGTATCTTTGCATTTTTCTGCCTCGGAGAATAGTATTTTTCACATAAAAAATTGAAATCAATTAATATCTATTAATGTATTATTTTGAAGGATATTGTGATTATTTCATTGTTATATCGTAGAAAATAAAAAGTTGAACCAAACAAAAACATAGGAAGTTCTTTAATGGGAAATGTGGAACTTGCTCCATGTCAACCAAATAAAATTTAAGATATCTCAGAAAGTTCGTATGGGAAATCAACTTTCTGTGAAATTTCATTTCCCATGGGAACTTAGTTCACGTATGAACCAAATGAGTCCTTATACTATTGTTAGTATTATTTGATTATATAAATTATCGAGAGTCAAATTCTTTGTAACAGGGCATTAAATAAGAATTTTTTTTCACCGATAATTTTTACGACTAATATATTCCAAATCTATTTGGTAAACAAAATATAATATTAGAAAGTGGAACAATTCTATTTTAACAATAACACCTTTGCCATACATATTGCATTGATCACAGCTCTTTATGATTTGCTACCATTAGTACATTAAGTAAGATTTTTTCACCCAATCAAATTTCACCATCTATATATATAATTAAGTATTGGTTAGGAAGGAAAAACAATTTCCTTTCGGTTTCTTATATTGCTCCACCCTTTAATTTCATATTTTGTTTACAAAAATACATTTGCATTCGAAATGATTTTAATTAATATTTTTTAATCACAAGAATTTATTTGATTTTAATTTAATATTTTCTTTATAAAGATATATTAAAAAATGCATAAAGACATGTATACAAAATCAAAAAGGAATTGATTACCTTCTTTACATTAATAAACAATTAATAATATGTATTAATAGTGAAATTTGAGAAGGAGAAAAACTCTTGTTTAATGCATTAACAGTAATATATCAAAAGGAGTCACATATAATTAATATAACTAAAATAGACTTGTGATATTTTTGTTACTTATGAGTTTTAATTTATTATATTAATTGTGAGAAAAAGCTTATTATATGCGGTGTAAAAAAAAGTTAAAGTGAAGTAATTACATTTTTAAATTTTAGTGGGATTAATGGATCAATATCAATAAATTCCTTGTCATATGTATATGTAATGATTAAGAATCGAATTTTAAATATAATAAAAATATAAAATTTTTAAAAGACATTAAATATTAAAAGTTCTCCGCAATCCTAACTTGCCTTTCGAAAAAAAAAAAGAGGTTTGGGAGTGTTGATTGATTCATCTAATAAAATTAAAAGTTATCATTTTTAATTAATAATATTTTAAATTTAATTTCTACCACCTTTAACCTTATTAAATTAGATGATATATAAGAATTAGTTTAAGTTTTCCAAAAATTCAGTGATATAAGCTAATTTTAAAGCGAAATGCCCTTATATCTAAATTTTTTAAATAAAAAATGGTTTTAGGCCACTTATTTACTTATTTTAATATATTGTAAAAAAATGTTACATTTTTCGTGGTAAACTTTACGGTGATAATAAATCTATCAGATTTAAAGCCTTCGAGACAACAGACTGCGTATTGATGGAGCCAACGCTCATGTCAACCTCAGGATGCATGCTTTACGAAAGACGTGAGGAAAGGGCAATGAAAAAAGTGACAAGAAAGGAGTTTAGTGCGGGGTTCCAAATAAGAATCTAGCTGTAGCAAATAATCATCAATCATCTTTTAAAATTTCCACATAACAACAAAAAATGAAAGAGCTGCTCAGATATGATCAATCGTCCTACTGTCTTAGAAACAATCACCTTTAGTGTTTTCTTCCCACTTATAATTAAGTGGATCAATAGTGAATTTGTTAGACCAACCACAAAGATTTACTTTTCATTTGTTTAGATTTGAGTATATCAAATTAGAAAAATAATTTTATGTTAGATACTTATTTCGGTCTTTTTTAAATATTGTTTATAACTAATGCATAAGGATTAAAGAAGATATTAGAGTTTCATTTTGCACAATAAATAAAAGCTATTTGACTTATAAGTTATTAACTTAGTCTATAAATTATAAGTTAATTTCTAAATATATTTTTCACGTTAACTTATTAATAAGTTATTTATAATAATTTATTAGTTACTATTTCTTTAAATTCTTTTCAAATTTATCCTTATTTTCTTTATTAATTTACAACCTACAACCTTTGTAATATAAATTTAAATTTTTTTATAAAATATAATTAATTTAATTTTAAATTATAAATATATAAAAATACATATATATAAATAAATAATATCATAAAATATAATTAATTATATTTTAAGTAATTATAATTTTATAATAAATAATAAAATAAAAATTATGTAAATAAATATATAAATTTATAAAATATAATTAATTAAATATTAAATATTATAATTTCATTTTAAACTTCTTAATTACATTAATATAATTTAATTTTTAAATAAATATAAATTATTTTAATTATATATTTATTTTTATTAATATATATTTTTATGTTATTTTATAATTTCAATTAATTCAATAATTAATATTATAAAATACTCCAATTAGCTTATAATATCAACTATTTATACAAAATGGAGCCTAAATAATTTTAATTTCACCATAGATAGATTATAATTTATTAATATAATATTTATAAATAATTGATTAATAAGTAAATTTGTTGATTATTTATTTAAATAATAGAGATAGTATTTGAAAGAAGTCAATAAATATATTTTTAGTTTCCTAATAGGACAAATAAATAACAATAAAGAAAATTTTCCAAAATGACATTTAAAAGGGAAGAAAGAGAGTAATAGATATAAAAGGTATGAATAATTATATGAGAAAATTTTATATACTCTAATTATAACACATAATATTATTCTCAATTACTAATAGAAATAAATCAATTATAATTTTTAGTGTGTTGAAAATTAAAAAGTACAATTTTTAATGCATGTGAGAATTATAAAATTGACAATCGGTCTAATTTATTAGTTGAGAGTAAGGATTGTGTTGTAATTGGAATATGCAATATGATTATCAATTTTTATAATAATAACTAAGATTAAAATATAATTGAAAATTGTATAATAACATAAAAAAGTCACTTGACTATTTAAAAAATTACATAATTTTATATTTTAATTTTAGCATATCAATGAAAGATCTTGTACTCATAATACACCTCTTTTATTTTTACATAAAAATATTCATCTCATTTAATATATCATTTTAAATATGTGTATTAATTAATATAAGGATAAACTCGTCTAATTATAAAATTGTAGCCATCTATTTTCTTCTTTATCATTTTTTAAACTTAAGAGAAAGTAGTGATACAATCTTCATTTTGACATTTACAAATTTTTACACCCAAGTTATACATATTTCTCTTTTAAATTTACACCTTTAATGACGAAGGGGATCCAAATTCTCCAAACATCGCTTAATTGTTTGAAAGAAAAAATTAATTACTTTAAGTTATAGACCTTTAGGCATAATATCCATCTTACTCAAGTTCTTTAGCATCTAAAGCTTTCCATCCCTTCGGTGGAAGGAATCATAGGTAATTAATTAGTAAAGTGATTACTCTAATCTCACTTTTATATTCTAAGTTTCTTGTCATAAGATTTTCAGCTTGCATCTTTATTTCTAGCCTAATTTTCTCAATAGTATCTTTCATGTATTTTTGGATATTGGGTTTGGTATCATTTCGTGCTCATTAAGATGAATCAATTTTTTATTTTAAAATAAAAAATGAAAACTCTAGGAACCCTGATAAAAAAATTAAGAATGATCGCTTTTCTTAAACTAATGCATGAGAATATATACCATCTAAAGAAATAGAAAGATTCATGCCTTAAATATGTGGCAATTTATATAAAAATTGCTCAATTGATCATATGATTGAAAGGGTTAATCATTACAATAATAAATAGAAATTTTTATTGTTCAATTAGAGGACATTTTATTATTTTCTTAGAGAATAATTAAAAAAAATGATATGCTCCTAATAATTTTTATGGCATTGGTTATCTAGCCATGTCGTTATTGTATAAAAGTACTCTCATAATTCTTACTCAAAGGTTAAATCCTACATTTTCCTAAATTATTTTTTATTAATTGCAAATTGATGTTCTTCGGTGAATTTAAAAGCATCACTAAAATTTTAAATTTTAAAATAACATAATAATTTTAAAAATTATTAAATTAAATAATTTAATTATATGTATTTAAAAATTAATAATTATAATTAAATAATTTTAAAATTTATTACATCATTCAAATTTTAAAATTTCAAAATTACCAGAGTAACATCTTGTTTATATCGAATCAATAGGGGTTGACCTGCACAGGAAACATGGCATTGTCTGCGTATTTCCCTTCGTAAGACCGGCCTTTCCCTAATCAACCATCGCCCTCTGAACATATTAAGTTTGTTGGATTTTGTTTTCAAAATTAATTTTTATTTTTAAAATTAAAAATATTAAAAAGTTTATTTGACAATATATTTTTAGATTTTATTTTTTAAAATTATTTTTGATATTTTTAAAGAATAAGTTTTAAATATTTTTTGAATTTATTATTTTATTTTTGATGAATAATTAAATAAAATATTATTTATTTCATCAAATATATTTTATTTTTTATTTTTTTAATTTGGAAATGATTTCTAAAAATAAAAATAATTTTTAAAATAAAAATTTAAAATAAATTCAAACACGCCATTATTTTTACTAAAATCTTATTTTAATTTTCAAAATATTTGATTTGTATCAAAATAAAATTTATATCAATTTAATTTTTAAAATTTTAAACTCAAGTAAAATTTTAGTTCTCGTAAAAATTGAAACTTACATCAATTTGATTCTTGTGAAAAGCCAAAATTTTACTTCAATTTAAAATTTTAGGGATTAAATTAATATAAATTTTACTTAATGAATGAAGTTGATATATATTGAATATTTTGAATATTAATATAAAATTTTAGTATTTTAAAAAAATCTATGTTTGAATATATTTTTATTTTTATTTTTACAAATTATTTTTAAAATTATTATTATTGAATTTAAAAAATAAAGAATAAAGGTTATCAGTAAAATAAATAAATATAAATTTAATTTAATCATAAAATTATCATAAAAAATAAAAAATAAATTTAAAAAAAAACCTAAAATTTTTTTTATTTTTATTTTAAAATAAAAATTCACAAACAAATTTTTATAAACAAAATTTGAGAACATATTATCAAATAAATTTTTTAGTACTTTTATTTTAAAAATGAAAAAATATTTTTAAAAAACAAAACCCAAACGAACTTCTAATTTTTAGAAGTTATTTTCAACGCGAAACAGTAACACTAAAGATACACGAAGAATATATTCTTTAAAAAAATTATTATTATTTTTTCATCTTGTGATGAGTCGGTTTTCAACAGCCGTTTTGAGAATTCTGCAATTAGATTATATAAAGTTTTCAAACACAGGGCATCCCCTTGTGGACGACAGGCGCGTCTGTCTTCCGATCCCCGCACCATTATCCTCCTTTCATACTTCACCGAACAAGCTTCACTGCACCGTGACTTGTGATTGCAATTGAAATTATAAAACCACTAAAAAATTGTGAATTAATATTGAAATATTTAATTACTATAAAATAAAATAAAGTCATAATTAAAACACCTAACACAACAATAATATTATATAAAATATTACTACTGTGAAGTTGTAACCTTTTTCACAGAATTATAAAGTTTGAATCCGACCTCCAGTCAAATCCTTGCCAGCTCTCAGTGTCTTTGTGAATAGCAATTTTTCTTAGGTGCGATTAATTTATGAGACCCACAGAAATTTATCTACAACTAAACTCAGCGTGCGATGCAAGCAAAGCTTTAGCATGAATTCCCTTTTCCATTTATGTGATGTTTATTTTTTAAATTTGATATTTTATATTAATTTTATTTTTATAAAATATTAATTTAACTAATTCCCTATTTAAAAAGATAGAATTAAATAACTTAATTTTATATTCATATGAATAAAAAGATAAAATTAAATAATTCAATAAAAATAATAAAAATAAGATTAATATAAAATATATTATATAATAAAGATAAAAAATAAATTTTAACAATAACAAGAAGAATAATACTATTTTATTCTTTTGTATTTATTTTCTGTTTACCTTTTTTACAAAATATAAAATTCACATATTTATAAAGTATGAATCTGATTGGATGGGAGTGTATAATCACTCTCATGTTAAGGTACACAAAAAATATCCTCTTCACACGAAAGGAAAAACAGTGTACTCGTGTTAGAATGCGGGTTTATGAACAGTAACTTAAAATAAGAATTTTTTATACTTTAATTACACACATATTTTTAATTATATGTTTCAATTATAATTAATAGATAAAATTTTATTTATTTTATAAAATTTATATATATTAAAAAATTTATTTTTTAATTTTTAAAATATTTAAATTATAAAAACTAACAACCATATTTATTACAATTAAACATACGGCCGGGCCGCCGGTTGTAGCATAGAAGTTTTTTTTTTTTTTTTTTGAAAACATGACCACATTCCTTAATTATCTATTTAAATCCCCTCGCACACTCCTTCCTCTTAGTACCTCTGCAATATTTCTTCTCTCTTCCTCTCTTCTCAGTCTTCTTATTTTCTCCATAAAACATTCACAATGAGCAAGTTAAAACAAGCCTTCGCCGGAATCTCAGATTCCGGCAACCGCATTTCCATTTCCAAAAAGAACAAGAAGCTCTTTTTGGCTATCTTTGCTTCACTCTTCTTCGTTGCTGCCATTATCGGCATTGTCGCCGGAGTAAAGAAGAACTCCGGCGACTCCTCCTCCTCTCACCCATCCCACGCCATTATCAAAACCGCTTGCAGCAGCACATTGTACCCCGAATTATGCTTCTCCGCCATTACCGACAAGCCCGGCTTTGCCGAGAAAGTCTCTTCTCACAGAGACGTCATAGAATTATCCTTGAACATCACCACAACGGCCGTCGAGCACAATTTCTTCGCCTTCGAGAAGCTCTTGAAACGAAAAGGTCTCACTGCCAGAGAAAGAACCGCCCTCCATGATTGTCTGGAAACTATTGACGAAACTCTCGACGAGCTTCACAATACCATGGATGATCTGAAGGAATATCCGACAAAGAAATCAATTTACCAACACGCCGACGATCTCAAGACTCTTGTTAGCGCTGCCATTACCAACCAGGAAACCTGCTTGGACGGCTTCTCTCACGACGGCGCTGATAAGCAAATCAGAAAATCTCTCGAAAATGGGCAAGTTCATGTGGAGCACATGTGCAGTAATGCCTTGGCTATGATCAAGAACATGACTGATACTGACATTGCCGAGTTTGAGAGGAAGATGGAAGTTACCGGGAGGAAATTGATGGCGACGACGGCAGCGGCGGCCGAGGAGGGCGGTATGAGGTGGCCGGAGTGGGTGTCGGCATCGGACAGGCGGCTACTGCAGTCAACGACACTGACACCAGACGTGGTGGTGGCGGCGGACGGGAGCGGGGACTTCAAGACGGTGGGAGAGGCGGTGGCGGCTGCTCCTGAGAAGAGTAAGAAGAGATATATTATCAAGATTAAAGCGGGGATTTACAGAGAGAATGTGGAAGTGCCGAAGAAGAAGACAAATATCATGTTTTTGGGGGATGGGAGAACCAATACTATCATCACCGGAAGCAGAAATGTTGTCGATGGGAGCACAACTTTTCACTCTGCCACAGTCGGTAAGTTCACTACTGTCTTTAACTTTGTTTTATTTTAAGTCTAGCGTTTTTTTTTTTTTTGGCTAATTATATATGAGCTAACAAATTAATATAAAAATTGTTAATTACTTAAAAAAAAAATTTCTCAAAAGGTAAGTGAAAATATTTGAGATTTATATGTTATATTTTTAATAAAATATTTAAATTTCTCGTCACTAAATTCACCTAATTTAATTGAAAAGAATTATACCTTCTCTTATCAGCACTTTAGTGACAAAATGACGCTTGCAGCTATTTTTAGGATTTGTTTTGTTCATGTCCTAAATTTTATCTTGCGTGCGTTAATTGATTCGTGGCTATTAAAAAAAATGATTAGTCTATTCTTTGATAAAAGAAGTGAATAATGTAATGGGTATTGATTCTTTTTCAGAAAATTCTGGTTCATAAATTTGGTAGAGAAGAATAATTTAGGCCCAGCCAGATGGACAAATCTTTATAGGATTAAGAAAGGGCAGGATTTCATTTTCCTTTAAGACAGAGTGGTTAAAGCTTGAAGAAGGACAAATTATACCGATTAATTAAAGTCAACAAAGGGTTGCACAATTATATCTATCAGTATATTGACAATAAATCTTATATTTTATATTGAAATTTTGAAATAAAATTGTTAAAAACTTTTGACTTAATGAACAATGGTTGTTTTGAGGATTTTATATTTATTTTTTGGTGCTTGCTACGGTACTCCGGGGGATTTCAAATCCGGGGTGACATGCCACAATGCAAGTCATTGGATGAGATTACTAAGAATTTTGGTAATCTCATTCAATGGTCCACAATGCACCATGTCACTCCGGGTTTGAAACCCCCGGGATACCGTAGAATTGACCTTCTTTTCTATATTTTGAATTTGATTTCTCATCAGATACATACAAAATTAAAGATTTTTGTTGTAAAATGTAAGTATTCATCAGCAAATATTGCCCGTTAGGTCCCCAATATAGTCAACCGTAAATTTATATATAAATAAGATGAGATTTATTTCCTCTAAAATACAATATATAATTTTAAAAACGAATTGAAAAATTATAACTCTTTAATAAAAAATAAAAAATTTAGAATTAAATAAAAATAATTAATTTAAAAATAATTATTAAATTTATAATCATATAATTCTTTAATTTTTTTTATCGAAAATCATGATATATCACTTTATGCATCTTATACTAAAAAAACAATCCGATGCAAACGAAGTGCTGGTCTAGTGCTGAAGTAGTGAGGTGTCCTACGCATTTCTAATGTAAAAAAAATCAATATATATATATATATATATATATATATATTATAAACATCATCAATTTATGTAAATAAGCATTTTTCTTGCATGAACAACAAATGAAAAACTCATGAATCTCGTCACCGGATTTGTAACACTTTGCTCAACTCTGGAGCAGAGACATGTTGAAGCTGTAAAGTAAATAGACTTTAATAACAGACTCGTGATCAGTGGGGTTTTAATTCAACCCAAATATCTGAAATTGGCGTGGGTGGTGGGGGAATGACGCTCTTGAAAATTCAAACAGTTTCTGTAATTGTCAATTGCAGATCTGTTTTTGAGTTTCCCATGATTCATAACTTTTTAATCCATAATTTACAGCCTGCATCTCTTTTTGGCTTTAATGCATAATTTACGCCTCCGGCTTTTGGATGGCAGCAAAAATAAAATCAACTTGTTCACACTGCATCTATTCTGAACACCTTTTATATATAACTTATCACTGTTATTATCATAAAAAATACTCTCTCTCTCTCTCTTTTTAAATTTCATTTAAAAATTATTTTTATTTATCTATCATTTTAAAAAATTAAAATTTTACATATTTTCTTTTTTCAAATATTAGCCATATTATCTATATAAATATTCAATAATTTTATTTATTAATTGATTTTTAAAATATAATATATTAATAAACTACAATTTATATTTTTTAAAATCGAATTATCTGTTACTTTTTCAATTTTTATACAATAATTGTAAATAATATTTAAAAAAAATGAAGAACGTATTTTTTATAATAAAAAATTACCATGCATACAAAGTGAATAAAAATGATTGTGAAAGCAGCAAGAAATGTTGATTATATAATTTTTTCCATATAATATAAAATACTGAACATATAATTTTCTTACCAGAAAACAGAAAAAAGAGGTTTATTTTTTTTATATTCATTTTCAAACTAACAATTATTTTCAATGAGCAGCATCCACAGGGGCATATACACAGTGATACAAAAAATTCATTTTTTTTCCTAAGCAATGGATCTATCGTGGTTTTCTTTCTTCTGGCCATTGGAGTAATTTTCAAAACCATAATTTAATGATCTAAATAGTCATCATAGATCGGTATGCCTTTCGGTTTGCCTTCTTCGTCTTTTACCGCATTATTATGGTCATAATGACTCATGAGAGTAGCTATCATCCTCTGGTCGTATTACAGAGAATCTCAATTAACTGGAATCCACTGAAACTGGAAGGATCATGTTTCAGTACTGCCTTAAAAAAAAAAAGAGAGAGAGAGAAAACCATACAAAGTTTTATAAATTTTTTAATAAAAAATTAAAGTTACTTTCATGAAATTTTATATATTTTAGTAATGATTAATAAAGATGTAATTTTTTATAAAATCACGTAACTTTGTTTAAAAATTACACACAAACAAAATTGATTTTGAATCTCAGTTAATAACAATGTCATATTCCACAAATTTAATTATAAATTAGTTTACATGTAGAGATAAATAAGTATAGCAATTAGATGAACTGGTTTAAGTGTGTTGGCTATAATGGACTGGATTAGATTTAATTTGAGAAAAGGATAGATTTTATAATTAGAAGTTTGAGTCTTAAAATTTGCAAATCATGAATTGTAGTTTGGGTTCATGAACATTTTTTTAAAAATAATTTTAAATATTATAAAATAATTTTAAATTTGAAATAATAATTAGAAATTAAAAATTATGTATTTAACCAAATTCCAATCCAAATCAACGATTCAAAATTAATAAATTATGATAAAAATTAATTTAATTTTAAATTATTAATTTATAAATTATTTATTTAAATTAGATTGATTTGAAAGATAAAAAGTTAATTTAAAAAATAAATATTGGATTGGTATGATAGAGAAATATATAATGTATTAATTTGATTTTAAGATGAAAATATGAAAGTAAAATAAAAGAAATATCACATATCAATTCATAAATCAAATGTATTGCATAATCTACATTTAACAAGTTAACTTTTAGCGAATCCTAATTTATATATTTTTTCAAAAATTCATAGAATCGTTTGTGAATACGAATCTATTTTAACAGCTTTATAAATATGATATATCTTTCCAATGTCTGATTTCAAATTTGAAATTTTGAATGGAAAAAGAAGGTAAAATATACTAGAAAGAAAAGAAAAGTGGCATACAGCTAGACCTCGTTGTTCCACCATCATTAGAACTCAAGTTGGGAAAATGTTCTATGGGGATGCCACTTCGTCTTTTATTGTCACCTCTTCAAAGGCATACATATATGTACGTTGATTCTGGACATTCCGTGATGGTGATGCTTTGCTATCCTAGCATCAATCATGCTCATGCCTGTATATAGGGGGGGGGGGGGGGAATTGCTCATTTCTCTCTTGTAAAAGAAAATAATTATACACTTTTTTTAATATATAATTAAATTTATAAAATTATATATTTTATGACTTATAGAAAGAGAATAAATAAAAAATAAATATAAAATATTCAAGAGTCGTTTAATTTGTAATAAGAATATGAGAAATTATATTTTTTAAGAAATAAAAAATTATAAATTTTTTGATTATTCATAAAATATGAAAAATTACATTTTAAAAAATTATATTTTTCATAAAATATGAAAAATTATTTACCTACTCCCTAAGTAACTTTTATTTCTTAAAAAATATAATTTTCTTCATGTTAATTAAATAATAATAAAAATTCTCAAAAAATTTATATAAAAAATAATTTTTCAAAAAATTTAACTCCACACAAAAATTTATTTCTCACGACTCCTCAACGTTGCTCTTATGCCTCTTCTAACTCTTAACTATAAACTTATGTCACCCATGACCGACAATCAAGATTCCCCCTCACTATCACGTAATCTTTCCTTTATTGTCGTTATCTTTGCTTCGTAAAAAGTCTTAGGTAAGGGAAAAAGGGAAAATCTTTTCTAATAGAAGATCATGCTATAATTAAGCCATAAGACGGTTTGGTTAACGGGAAATTATATAAGGAATGTAATTATCAGATGAGTGGATTATTTGATTTTTTATAAATGAATAAATAAGAAGTTTTATTTTTTATAAAATATGACAAATAACTTACCTATTTTTTAAAATAAAAAATTATTGTACAAAATTTTTAATTTTTATAATCACTTAAATAATTTTAAACTTTTTTTTAACATTCTAGAAGAGAAATTAGTTTTAAAAAAGTTTAATTCCTTATAGAAATTTATTTTTTATACAAATCAAATTACCTCAAAAATTAAATTATTTTTATCACAATTCTTAATAAGTTACTGCAAATTTATTCCTCCAGCGACTTGGATGACTTGTCTAGGGAAAGAGCAAGAACTTTGATTAATTGCCTTACCCTCGTAGAGATGAAAATTTTAAATTTTAAAAATTTCTCATTGCTTGATAGCCTGATCGGAAAGAAAAGAAAAGAAAAAGGAAAATAATTGAAGTAATTTATGCTTAATTTTATTCTACATATTAATATTTTAAAATCATTTTTTATTCTTGATTAAATTTTAAAATCTGTTTTTTTTCTTTTTCTTATTTTCATCTCTCTCAAACATGGGATTAAAAATAAAATACAGTACAAATAAACAAATTTGAGTGCTTTATCTTGACGGTATATTAATTCAATTGATGCGCACAAACGTTGTCTTATCTTTATGAAAAATTTATAATACATCGATTGCATTGATATATTGGTAAAATAGAGCTTAAATTTAATCATTCAGTTTTTTTTTTTTTTTTCCTGGAGACTTTCGTAGTAGTCTTCCATCTACTATATCTACTCTATGGATGTAGATAGGGACTCGAAATCAAGTAGCGCACTCCATTCAACTGATAGGCATATCAGCATGTGAGACACACCATCGCACAAGCATTCACGTGCATGTACGTCATGTACAGGAACAACCCTTTTCTGCTTTTAATTTATGTCTTGTCTTTCCTGCATTTTACACAGTCAAGTCTGACACACGCCACTATTTTCTAGTTTGCCACTCAATAATTCGTCCTTTTGACCATCTCCTTCCTCCCTTTTCCAGAAGGACTTTCCATTAAATCAATTTAATTAAATGCATTTAAATTTCATTTCTATATCTATTGGTGCTAATTTTACTTTGAACATTCCCAATTACCTTTTGTATTCATTATTTTATCCTTTACATGAAAAAAATTCTTACCCAACATCTAAATTAGATAACAATTTTTCACTCTTAACATAAAGCGTAGGATTAAGTTTTTAGACTATGAATTAGTGATGAAGAATTTGAATAATATATTAGAGATTTTAGATTAAAAAATCTTCATAGTCAATGTATGAAAAAATTTTAGAAATTAAAGTGAGATTTAATTTTCCTGTTAAAAAGCGTCAATGATGAGGTGAGAATCTGTCTTCGGTTTTAGTCCGATTTACCGTATACTTTAACGTAACATAGTATTAACTTGTTAACTGAGTAAAGTTGATAACTTGAGAGTAAAAATAAAGATCTTATATTCAATTTTTTAGCGCCAAAAAATAAGAAGGAGAGCACATTTTTTTCTTAATTTTTATTGCCAACGAAGTGAGATATTGTCAATGCACAAGTCTTTCTCTTAATGACGATTGACGAATCCTTTGTCCTTAAAGGCCCTTTGCAAAGCCAGCGTTCCCCTGAATGGCTGTGTTACTGTGGGGCAGCACTTAAAAAAAGTCTTAAACCCACAGCACATGGCATTGGCATTAGTCTAAGTATAAAATTGGAGAAAATTAAGATGTAACTAACTTATAATACATTAAATTTAAATTATTAAATTTTATTTAATTTATACAGTCTTCTATTATATCAATAATATATTATATTTTTTTACAAAATACTATCATTCATATATATATATATATATATATATACATATAATGATTAAGACACATCAATTGCACTTATACATTGTCAACTTAGTCATTAAATTTTATTTATTTATGTAATATTATACAAAATAAATAAAATTTAATAATAATATCCATTAATATATTGGTATAACCGGTGTACTGAAATATTTTCGTTAATTTAATTGTTTTTTCTATGACAAGAATATCTTGTTTTAAGAAATTATTTGAAGAATAAGATAAAAAATTTTATTCTTCATAGTATTAAAATTATTGTACTTAAAGATAACCAAATTACTAAAAACTAAACCCTCATTTTTCTTTTATGGTTGCAGCCGTAGTGGGAGAAAGATTCCTAGCCAAAGAACTAACCTTCCAAAACCACGCCGGCCCTTCAAAGCACCAAGCCGTCGCACTTCGAGTCGGCGCCGATCTCGCCGCCTTCTACCGCTGCGACATCCTAGCCTACCAAGACACTCTCTACGTCCACAACAACCGCCAATTCTTCATAAACTGCCTAATCGCCGGCACCGTCGACTTCATCTTCGGCAACTCCGCCGTCGTTTTCCAAGACTGCGACATCCACGCCCGGCTTCCAGACTCCGGCCAGAAGAACATGGTCACGGCACAGGGCCGGATCGACCCGAACCAAAACACAGGAATAGTGATCCAAAAGTGCAGAATCGGAGCAACAAAGGAACTAGAGCCGGTGAAGAAGAACTTTCCTACATATCTCGGGAGGCCATGGAAGGAGTATTCAAGAACTGTGATTATGCAGTCCAGTATCAGTGATGTGATTGATCCAGTTGGTTGGCATGAGTGGAATGGCGACTTTGCCCTCAAGACATTGTTTTATAGAGAGTTCCAGAACACTGGAGCTGGTGCTGGGACATCTCAGAGGGTAAAATGGGAAGGGTACAAGGTGATTCAAAGTTTAACTGAGGCTCAGGCTTTTAGTCCTCAGAACTTCATTGCTGGGAGGAGTTGGTTGGATTCTACTGGATTTCCTTTCTCTCTTGGACTGTAAATCAATGGTGTCGAAATTTTAAGCAATCTATAGGGTTTCCTTTTTATTTTTTTGGGTTGTTTGAGGAGATAATTAATTTTCTAGATGATGAGGTGATATTGTGATTTGAGTTGTAACTGTTGAATTTTGTAATGCCATCATTTGGTTCGGTATTTGTTGTAATATCATAAAAAATGGTTAAATAAAAGGCTATGATTATGGTGCCTTTAGCAAAAAGACACCCATCCATGCCTTGTCATTTTTTATTTCGCTGAATTTTGATCTCATAAAATTGGCAACTGTTAAAAGTAATAGTTTTAAATTTCTATTTCTCACCCATTAGGAATTTGTAAATAAAGTTTTGACCCATACAATATTAAACGGGGTAATTTAATTATATTACTCCACATGATAATGGATTTACATATTTTGATGACCAGACTTAACTTATAATATAAATTAGGAGATATTATATTTGTTTGATTACTATTTTTAAAAAATATTTATTTTTATGTTTTAAAAATAGGAGTTTTTGTTTAATAATTTATTTAAAAAATTATAATTTTAAATATATTACTTAAAAATAAAAAAGTGACTTTTAGATTTTTTAATTTTTATATTAATTTTATAATTAAATAAAATATTTTCATTTACTCTTCTAAACCACCTCTATTCTTTGTTTCCCTTAAATTTTAAAATAAAAATAGTTTGTAAAAATAATTTCTGAAAATAAAAAATAAAACTATATTCACATGTTACCATTCCTTGCATGCTTTTAATTAGGTTAAATTGCATTTTTGTCCTTCAACTTTTGTAAAAGTTTTATTAATTCTTGTTTTGTAAAAAATTGTTTTAGTTTTTAAGGGGCATGTGGTATTTTTTACATAGCTAATTTCATTCAATTTATTAATCATGCATCATATATATTATGGATACAGAGTTTTTTGGGGGAAGGAGATTTTTTTTGGGGACATGTGTTGGCTAAAATTTTCCTGCCTTACTATCCCATTTTTTTATTATTTTCGTTTCTTTTTCACTTTTTTATTTATACTATTTGTAATTTAAATATTATTGAATATTAGAAATTACTATAAGATGATATTTTATGATAAAAATTTTCAAATAATTAATTTTTTTATTTAATTAAATTAAAATTTAAATACTATGTATGATATTAAATACATGTTAATTAAAATTTTTTAAAGTCTTATACCTTTTCATGTACTATTTCACATTTTTTTCATTTTTTTATTTTTATTTCTTACCACTCAAATATTATTTTCTAATACATATTTAACACAATATATAAATAAAAAAATTTGTAGGTTTTGTGATAAAATTATTCTAAAATATATAAATAAAAAATTTTGAAAAATATAGTAAAGGTCACATAAAACATATATAATTATTATAATTTTTATCTAATCATAAAAATTTTCATAAATTGATAATGATTTTATATAAGGTAAAAATTTTAAACCATCAATAATTAAAATTTTATATCGTGTATATAACAATTTGGCCCAATAAACTCTCTTCTTTATGTTTGGGTTATGCAAAAATTCCCAAAAAAAATGTGAGGTGATTTTGTAAATACTATATAAAGGTTAGAAATTTCTAGCCTTTCATATAGATAAAAAATTTATATTATTAATTTAATGATAATAAATAATAAAAGAAATTTTTAATAAATATTAATTTAAAATATTAAATCAACTTCACTTACTCTTTTTTATTATCACAATAAATATACTTATTAATAAAAAAATTATTAATAATGACAAATTTACTGTAGTATTATATATTATTTTATTCTTTCTGTTTTCATCATTTTTCCGACGCCTCCAATTCAAGCTTTCACATATTGGAACCTCCGTTGACCCAATTTTCTAAAATAGCTCATTAGGATCATTATAGAATTTCTACATTTTATGGGAAAAGAAAGATAAGTCAGCAAAATTTGACTCTCCAAGTTTATCTATGCCATATGGCTGCATTTCATTTGTCAAATGGTACAGGCATAGATACCCGTACCTTCAAGGCATGAAAGACATCACCTAAATAAAATCACAAGTCTATGCCAAGGTTTCGGCACATTTTTTAGTTTTTTACTCATCACTTGCACATTTCAATTTTCACATTCTCACCCGCTCCTTGGATTTATTTTTTATAAATTTTAGTTTGTATATATATATATATATTTGGGTTTACAGATTCATCTGCAAGTCCGGATCCATTATAACAAGTTTACTTCTAGTATAGGAAGAACAACAATGATATGATTAGAGGGAGAAAAACAGGAGAAAGACGGACAATTGAAGGATATTTTTTGTTTGAAAATATTCGGAAACAAAATGATAGAAGTAGAATAGAAATTATGATCAATCTTCTATAATTCTTCAATATCCTTTAATCGTCTGATATTTTTTAAATAACGAGAGAGGAAACGAAGGAAAAATAATAAGAGAAAATTGGAGGTGACAGAAAGGGTAGAAAATGGAGAATAATTAATAATTACGAAAGGAATTTTTTTTAATAATAATAAAAGTAGTTAAATTATTAAGTATATCAAAATCGAAAGTCATTAATTTTTTTAAATAAAAGGAACACAAAATATAATTAGCAGTAGAGTATTTTGAAGAACTTTGAAAGATTGATCCTAAACCTTGAATTTTTTTTTCTTTTCTTAATCTAGATTCACAAACAAGAAGAAAGATATGGGACTCGTTTGATAATTAGTAGTTGAAAGAGCTTTTGGCTGGTTGAACTAAAAATTAGCTGGTTGACTGAAACAGCTGTTTGATAAGCAGTGGTTGGAAAGAGCTAATGTTGTAAAACGTCATTCTTCAAAACGTTAAGTAATGCAGCGTTTTCACTTAACTGCTGATGTGAAAATTTATTAAATGATTAAGGCATCTGTCTTGTTGTGTACGTGGAGATGACCATTTTTGTTTTGCATGCATAATGTATTCTGTGTGCGCGTCTGGATGTAAGCATATCCGTACAAATCTGTACTCCCATACAAAATTCAAATAATTATTAATTAATATATATAAAAATTATAATAATTTAATTTTAAAGAAATATTTAATATATAATAATTTATAATACTATATTATTTACCAAAAAAATTAATCTATTAAATAATATATAGGATTTAAAATATTAAAATAAAAATATTTAAATAATTTATAAAATATATTAATACTCTTATATGTCATTTTATACATAAGTAGCTAATTACAAACAGCTAATTTTACCAAACACTCTTATTTAAACAGCTAATGTAATCAGTTGATCAAATCAACTAATACAATCAGCCATCAGCTAACAGTTAATTGAATTAGTTAGTCGCTATAACTATCAGCTAATTACCAAAGAAGGCTATCTTGTGATCTTCTATTCCTTATCTCTCCCACTATTTTCCTTTATCTAAACATAAGTATTTTTATATTTGTTCAATTTAAGAGTTTTTGAAAAATTTTGTAAATATTATAAAGAAGAAATGAAATCATTTTTCTAATCGTTCAGCCTCTCGTCCATCTTTATTATCTGTTCTTTCTCTCTCTCTCTCTCTCTCTCTTTCATTACCTTTCTACTCGTACAAGACTTTGTGCAGAGTGATTCCATAACAGGATATTATATAGATTTTATTTTCTCTATTTTATAACTCTCTTTCTTTTTATGATAATATATTTAGGAGTCGGAAGGAAAAAAATTCAGCAATATTATATACAATAAAAAGGAGATTTGAAATTAGATTTTGAATATAAATCAAATATTTTTAATAAATATAAAATAATAAAAAAAATTATAAAATTTAATTTAAGTAATATAAAATACTTAAAATTCAATTTTGAATTTCATATTTCTTACACGTAACATTTTTGAAAAAAGATAATGAGAAAGAATAAATAATGAAAAAATATAGGATAATAGATTGTTAAGAGAGGACTTCTATTCCTTAGTATTTTGAAAATACTTAAAATTTCTTAAATCGGAGGAATACAATAAATGAGTAGTAGATTATTTTAAATAATTTTAAAATACTTAAAATTTTAAATAATTTCAGGCCATTTCGCTCATGGCAAACCTCTGAGCCTTTTCCCTTAAAGTATTGGGCTTAGATTGTTAAGCAACCTTCAATAGGCCTGCGTAGCATGGATGTGAACTAAACCCAAGATTATTGGGCCTCGGTCCCATATATATTGACATATTTCAAGACACTTCCGGTATCTCAACACTTTTTTTTTACAATAACAACAGGAATAAAATACTTATCATATACACTTCTTGCCTTGGGTTCAAAACTTCAAATGCATAACAATGAATAAAATAAATTCAGGATAATATCAGATATTATTACCAAAAGCGTTCGCAGTATCTTAATACCTCTCTATCATACATGCACATTATTTTTGGGTTCAAACTCAAAATTATAAGGAAATGAACATGAATGCATCATTGCAGTATATTATTAAATCTAAATATACCGTTATTATTAAAAGTGCAGGCAGTATCTTAACACCTTTTTATTATATACATATGTAACATATTGAGTTTAAATTCAAAATAATATAAAAATGATTATGGTATAATATTGGTAAATTTTAAGGTGCCTCTAGGAGTTTGGTATCCGAGATGGTGTGATAAAATATGGATCATTAGATGAGATTACTAAGTTAGTATTAAAATTTTTGTAATCTCATCTAATAACCTATATTTTTAAATTTGATTGTTGATATACTATTATACAGTACACTAAATTTGATTTAAAAAAATTAATATGGAATTAAATTTGATGATGCACTAATATATTAATAATGTATCATAATAATAAAGAGAAAAAGACTTAATTTATTAATCTTTATAGTCAGGATGGATTATAATAGAAGATGCGCACGCAATAACGCGAAAACAAATTTTGACATTAGAAATGCGGGAAATCTTCTATATATTGAGAAAGTGACATTAGAAAATAGACGAGTGCCTTTCTTCATTTTTGTTCTGATACAATAAAGACAAGAACCCAGGTGAGCGCCTCTCACGTGGGCGTATATCCTTCAACATCTCTCGGATAAGGGCTTGATTCCTGGCACCAATTCAGGTGCATGTCCCTGTCCATGACCTTATCTGGTGGTGTATTTTAATTGAATTTGTTCAACTTACGTCTGTCCAGACACAATAAACCCTACGATATTACCTTCTTAGCTGCTTCCTCTCACTCCCAAACTATGTTTTGATTTTCATTTTTTAAATGTCACCAATTTGATATAATCCATTGGGGGCATAGTTTGTGAAAATGGATTGATAATTAAATCGAATATGGTATCGGTTCACTAATTTATTATTTCAACCATTAGTTGAATTGATTTTAATTTTAATAATATAGATTATATTTAAAATAATTTATATTTATGTTAGAAATAATTTATATTTAAAATAATAAAATACAAGAGATACTACAACCATTTGTGTTAGAAATAATTAAAAATTAACACAGATTGAATTCATATAAAATTGTAAAGGTGTCACATATTGATTGTTAAAATTATAAAAATTTTATTTTTAAAAAATTTAAAAAAGGGGCCCGGTTCAATCAATTTTAGCCATTTCGCATAGATTCTAATGGATTTCCACTGATTTTTATACATTTCCAGTCTAAAGATTTTAACTAAATCAACTTATTGACCGGTTCATCAATCCAATCTATTGGTCTAATCTGATTTTTTAAATTATGAGTATAAGTATTAAGAGAAATTTCTTTTTAATTAAGTTTTTTATTACAAGAAAATTAAGAATTATCTTTTAAATTTTAGCATTTAATTCAATTATATGATGCAGGAAAGATCAATTTATCAAAATATAGCAGATGGTACAATTGAAGGACTACAAAATGTTTATTGGCGAACTTAAACAAATTTTTGTTAATACAACTAAGGATGAAACTTTGATACATTATTGATATAATAATATATTGATAAAATATTAATTCTGATTGCATATTAAATTTATTTTTTCGATTAAATCTTATATGTTATATAAAAATATATTGATAATTAGATTTGATAATATATTAGTACACTATTATAATAATAGTGTATCATAGATTTTTTCTAAAGGTAACTAATAAAATAAAAAAAAGGAATAAATAAATTGACACCTTTTTCAATTTCTGGTCGAATTAATCCTTTTTGACGTAATGAATTTTTTTTTAATTAAATGTGTCACAAGTCACTATGTTTAGTTTTTATTTTTTTTTTCAAGTGTCCAATGACTTTAGAGTGACCATGGAGAGTCACTTAGAATTTAATAGATAGTAAATACTTAAAAATAATTTTTAAACATATAATTTAATTTTTCATCAATAATAAAATATAATGATAGCATCTGACCCTTTCAAGCCAATTCTACCAGAAAAGACCTCAAATGGCTATGGAGTGACCATCGAGAAGCAGAAGTGCCTACTTTTATTTATTTATTTACATTTTTGTTAATGTGCCATGCCTATTTTTAAGTTTTTACGGACCATTTCGAGCTACCTTATTTATATCGAATCAAATAAATTGTTCAAATTGAAAAGGGGGTCGACTCTGATATTTCTTGAATACTTAAAAAACAATTTTAGTCTTTTAGAATATAAATTAATTTCATAATTTATAATTTTTTTTATTTCTATATATAATTGTTGTAATTTTGATTATCTTATTAGATTTTTATCAATTTGAATCAACTTTTGTTTGATATCTAAGTATTCACTATGTTATTTTTCTGAAAAATCATACTTTTTTGGATTTTTATAGACAACAAGTTTTTGAAAAGATTCAAATTTTTATACATAATCTATTGATTTTGTACAAAATTTTCAATATCCACACAAAAATTTTCCTTGTACTCATATAAAAATTATTTCAAGTTAATATGGAGGAAGTATTAGTGAAAATGATTTCATGAGTTTAAGAAATTAAAAAAATTAAATAAGAGAACTAAAATTTCTTTAATCAAATACTTAGAGATATTTAAATAGAATATTTTAAATTAAAAGACTAAAATCACATGATCTGTATTTTAGAGAACTAAAATTATATTTAAGTCTTATCTAAACTATGGCTCTATTTTGCACAATAATAAACTAACTTCTAGTTTTTAAAAATATTTATGCACTAACTTATCAAAAAAATAAGATTTAATTTAGTATATATTTAATGTAACAAATAAGATAGTTTAGTTAATAAGTTATAAGTTAATTTTTAAAAGCATTTAGGGCATTTGAAGTTAATAATTTATAAATTTTTATTTGATAAGTTTTCCAAAGTTAATTATAATTTATAAACTAATAACTTTTCAATATATTTCCAAATTTGTCCCACTTCTTTTAATTAAGTGATAATTTATATTTTAATTAGATAAATAAATATTTGATATATCTTTATTAATTCAATATAAATAAAAAATAAGTATGTAAATAAATATGTGATATCATATTAGCTTATTATATTATTATTTGAGTGTTAGAAATAGAAGAAACACAATGGATAAGCCTTCCGACTATGTGTTATGAGTCAATAATTCTCTAATCAAAATTGTGCAATTCATGTTTGTTATTGATAGTAAATATGCCAACTTTTTCATAAAAATTCTCTTGTGGCATGCTTAATAATTTATAAAGATGATAGTAATAGAGTTTATATGTTAAGAGAGGAGTGAATTAACCTTTTTTTAAAAATTAACAAATAAAATTTGAATAAAAATTAATAATGAAACCGTGAAATATAATAGTAAAACTCTTGGTATTTTGATGAATATATAATTTTAAAAATAAGAGATATTTCAATAATGATGGAAAATTTTGTATCAAAAGTATTTTTAAAATATTTCTTTAGATGATGTGATGAAAATTCATGAATTTCGTTTTTCTTTGATGAAAAGCTATTTTTGAAACAAAATATAACTAAAAGAGAGATAATACCAATAATTTTTTAAAAAGTTTAATTGTCTAAAAGGAACATTTTTTAAGTTTATTTCTCTCTTTTTAAGCTACCAAATATGACTTAAGGTATCCACTAATTTTTTATTAAGTTATAATATCTAATTTTACAAAATTCTCTTAATCTATATTAGAATTTTTACAACCAACTAATTTTACAAGATTTTCCCAATCTCCGCTACAATTTTACAATCACCTAACTTTATAAGATTCTTATAATTCCTACTAGGATTTTACAACTATCTAACTTTTCAAAAATCTAACAATCTCCACTAGGATTTTAAATAAGATATAAGAAGATTTTTTCTTACAATCTCTTGAAGAGATTTTACAAACTCATACTCACTAACACTTTTTGAGTAGACATGTAAGTTTTGGTTTTAAAGTAAGAAGAACATAAGAGCTACGATTTTTTTTAAAATGAGAAATAGAAAGAATTTGCAAGTTATAGTGCAATATTTCTTCAAAGGCACGTAGCTTATTTATAGGAAAAAGGATGATGAAATAAATTTAGCTTCAAGTTATCTTTTCTTTGGCTTTAAGTTTGAACTTAGGCTCTAAATTTAAAATTTAAACTTTTGGTTCCAAGAATTTAAAATTTGAATTTTGAGCTCTATGGCTCTTTTAAGTTTCAAGCATTTGAAATTTGAAACATGACTTTGTAAAATATTGACTTATCTTAGAAACTTCCTAAAATATTATATTTGTATCGTGTATGTCAGAATTCAACTACTTTTTCACTTTTTTTTGAAATTTGCCTACAATAACAATCATGTTACTATTTTACTAAAACTAAATTTCCTTTTAGAAATATGGTCTAACTAGTTTGTACTGCATAAGTATTATTTGAATCTATTCATCTAGTTGTAAAAGAAGTGTCGCAATAATCTATATAATATTTTTTTATTAATTTTAGCACTTGTTAGATAATTTAAAAATTGAAAATTCCTCTCATTTTGATTTTCCTATTCTTATTTAATCAAAGGCTCAAAATGATAACTAAATATTTGCCATTGAATTTAGTCATCTTTCTTATAAAAAATAAATATTATATTATAACCAATAAGATTATTTCTTGGAAAGCAACTTTTATTTTATAAGTCCAATTTATTTCCCATTTGTTTTTTCAAGTGGGATGTCAAAAATTTGTTACCCATACAATAAAATCCCATGTACAACATGTTCACAAGTTACAATCAAATATCGCTAAAACACTTGCACATACCAATTTATAAGATCATCCTACATATGGAATCTTTGAGTACAACGAGCATAAAAAGGAATAAATTAAATAGAAAGAATGACACTTCATTTTCTTGGTATATATCTCATTTCATAATTTTGAGTATATAATGGATGACCACAAGTTAATATATTTAAATTTCTAATTTAGTGTCGAGGCATCCTTTGACTTTTCTGACATTTTACTTTTTTAAAGAATATTTTGATCAAAAGTTTACTTAGCACAAGTAAATATACTTTTTCGAAGTCATCATAAATTAATTTTGTCATACTCCAGATATCTAATTAGCACAAAAATGCACTGATATAAAGATGAAAATGTGGGAATCATAAATATGGATTTTTTGAACTCCTCCAAATTTTAGAATTGTGCCAAAATGATTAAAATAGCTCCAAACATGAAAAAATAAAAAAAAATAGTATACGAACTAGATTGATCACAAATTTCAACCACGGGTCCTTCACAATATGTTTGATTTTTTCATCAAATTTTATTTTACATTGAGCACGTTTTTCTATCAGAGTGTTATAAGTGTTAACTTATAACAAGAGAGAGAGAAAGAGGGGTTTTATAATGGACAACTAATATAATCAAGTTTGCTGAGACATTTTTCACTATAAATGCCATGGAGATATTATTGAAGTGCTGCATCTTATGCTTTCCTGTGATAGGTTCCAAAAATGTAACTTTTTTCCCTTTTTCATGATTCATTGCCATGGGAAACATATAAATTTAAAATTCTCACAATCTATCACCATGAGAAATAAACGCGTATGTAAATAGGAGTTTCCAAATATTATTTACACAGCATTTCCACAGTTTTTCTCGGTCTCAAGAATGCGGGAAACACTCAGAGAAAATTGTATATTTTAGTAGTGTGTCAGGCCATTAGTTTTGGTTCCTCTTTAATTTTTTTCTGTAATCATTGCAAATTCACGTCATACGAACATGGATGTAACCAGAAACGCAATGTTTGATGCTGTCATGGCTGGCATATGTGGGATCAATGGTTTCCCACGGCCATGGGGAGACATACAACTAATATTGTGTTCATATAAATGTCAACAGTTGTATTATATAAAAGTGTTATTATATTGTTGCATCAATTTATTATGTTTCTGGCCGCATTTTATCCCAATTTGTAGGCGTTCCATGCATGCATCGTTGATTTCATTATATAACATGAATCAATCTAAAATTTGGAGTAATCATGTTGGTTTTAAGAATTTATCCATCAATGATAAAAAGTAGGAAAATTATACTTTATTCACATGTGATTTTGCTTTATTCCACTTTTAATTCATATGTAATTTTAGATATTGCACTTCATTCATATGTATTTTTTATTATTAATACTTTACTCATTTAAATCATGTTTCACTCAAAATTTAACTAAAAATTTATATACATTATATGTGATCTTTATTTTTACTAATTTTAACTCAATTTTAAGTCTATTTAGAATTAATTTACCTCTTAAAAAATTTGTTTTAACACTTTCTAGTCAATAGTTGTGAACTAAATTGTAGAACATCAAGCTTTAATATAATTAATTTTTTTTGAGTAATTTAGTTCCAAATGAGTCTTAGATTGAGTAAAAGTTTAAAAAAGTAAAAATCAAATACAACATATATAAGTTTTCTATTAAATTTTAGATGAAAAATAGTTTAAATGAATAAAATATTAATAATGGAAAGTACACATGGATGACTAGTAAAATTAAACTACAGATGAATTAAGTGAAAAAAGATGAAATTACAAATAGGTAAAATATAATTTTTCTTAATAAGCGAAATTATATCCCCTTTTCCCAATTTATCCGTGGATAATTTTATCATTGAAAGCCACTTTATTAGGATTGACTATTTATTGGCTTAAAAATAATTTTAGTAATTCTAAATTATAAGTTATATGATTTTAATCTTTTAATTTAAAATAACCTATTTTAATTTATTTAAAAATTTGATTAGTACAAATTTTAATCCTCTTATTGGATTTCTGTAATTTCTATCAATTTTTATTTAATCTTTAAATATTTATTGTATTATTTCCCATAAAAATCATATCTTTGAAGATTTTTATTAATAACGAAATCTAAAAAATTCAGACTTTTATACGTAATTATAAATTATGTTCAAAATTTTCAATATACAAACGAACGTTTCCTCCTATAGTTACATAAGAGTCACTATAAATTATTACAAAGGAATTATTCAATAAAATAAATTTTGTGAGATTAAAAAATTAACGAAAATTAAATATAAGAGTCAAAATCGTATCAATTAAATGTTCAAAGAGTCAAAAGAATATAAATTATATTTTGAGGAAATTAAAATTACATTTAAAACTCATTTATACTATATGTTGACTGCTTAGATACTGTAAATGTTCTGGCATTTTCGAGATTGAGTAAGAGCTAAGAAAATGCTGGACCCTGACATTATGGCGGACATGCAACCAGCTTGGTGTTCTCGTAAAAGTCAACAGTAGTGTCATATAAGAAGACGCGTATCCGGGAGTACCGCTGTGTGATTGTAATGCAGTCAGGACAGGCCGTGCTTTTCCTTTACAAATATCAGAGTTTTCGCGTAGGAAATCTTTGAGCCAGATAGCATTTAATATATATTTTTTAAGATTTGATATCTTTTTATATATTCTGATTTTTGCGCATTTATATTTAGCAATTTAATTATTTATATTAATATAAAAATATATCAAAATGTCTGACTTTGAGCATTTGATGGTTATTTTTAATTTTGTTTTGCATTTAAGTTCAATATTAGGTTTTTATATAGGTAAATCTAATGAATTTGTGACTCTTTTTTGAAAAAAAAAATTCCTGGAAGATAACAAATAAATTTTTGAAAGTTTTTAAAATGTTTGAAATATTTTACTTAAGAGTCATTCGATTCACATAAAAAATAAATTTTTACAAAAATTTAAATTATTTAAAAAATAACATTCTATGTAAATTTTTGTTAGAAGTGTTCAAAGTTATTTAATTAATACTCAAGAAGTGACTTTTTAAAAAATAATTTTTTATATTTTATTTGATCTAATTTTAAATTTTTCATAAAGTGTTAATAAAATAATTACTATATACTTAATATTATTATTATAAATATCAATAATTTTTAATTGTTTATAATTTCTTTTCTTTGAAATCATGTTTGTAGTATTTTTTGTATTATAATTTTTATTAAAAAATTAATTAACTCATAACTCATAATTTTTATATATTTTTATCTTGAAGAACTATCAAATATATTATCATCTATTTAATCTTTTCATTCATTCACATACAATATTTTACATGTTGCACAGTTTGATGTCAATCATGTTTTTATTAAAAAATTTATCAATTATTCTATTAAAGATGTTGGCTTCTTATTAAAATACTGGATATAAATTCAAAAAAAAAATATTTTTATAAAAAAATGAAATAATTAAATAATATACATAAAAATAAAGTTAATACGGAACTATTTACAAGACTTTTAATCAACATTAGAGTCTTGGGAACTAGACTCAACTAAAAAAATAAAATTTAAGATAAAGTAAATTGATATAACAATAGCTTAAAAATAGCATTAAAAATAATATGATATAATGTTTAAATGAAAAGGTAAAACTATTATTAATTAAATTTAATAAAAATAATTTTATAGAAAAAGATGAATAAAACCTTCTAGAAGAATCTTATTATTTTTAATTTGTTAAATAAGATCTAATTAAATAAATCACTTCTTTTTTATTTTATAAATAATAGGGCTTGTCATGACGAATCCTTAATTTGGAGGCTTGGACCGAAAAGAGTTAGAAACAATGGGAAAATGAATTTCAGAAACAAAACAAAGGGCATCTGTGTTGGCGCAATCATCGGGGGCTGCTACGTGTGTACTTTCAAAGCCGCATTTTATTGTAATGCTCGGAATTGGACGGTAGCAGGACGCGTACGTATGTTTCCACTAATTTATCCTACTATTTTTAGCTGTAAAATAGAATACAAAAATATTAATATTATAAGTATGAAAATTAAATTATAAATTTTTATATTTATTAAATTAAAATTTTTAAATTTATTTTATTATTTTATTTTATTTTTAATTTATATTTGATATTTAATTTTAAATGTCATTTTTAATACATATAGCATTAATAAATAGAATAAGTTTAAATTTTACGTTGTCTTCATGAGATTATATTAATTATTTTTATATATAAAATCTTATAATATACATATAATTAAAAGAAAAAATTACAGACTTCAGAGAGCATATGAATTTTTTTTTAATACTTACACATTTTCTTAATTTTAATATTTATTTAATTAATCTTGTTATTGATATTAAATTAAATTCGAATTGAGTGTTAAGCTTGTTAAAGTTTCAAAAATTTACAAATTTTTATTGAGAGAAGTAGAGCTAAATTTTGAATTTTACAATATTTAGTTGAGGTGAGTTTAAATCAAAATACTAGCGATAGCCTAAATTCATGTAATTTTTTCATGTTAATCGAGTTACACTAAATGGCATTAAAATTTGAGCTAGTTTGATTACTATCTATTTTTAATAATATTTTTAATAAATATTTATTAATAATTCATAAGCTTACATAAGCTAATTGGTTATGTCAAGTATTAAAAAAATTATATATAAATCAAATGACGCGAAAATCTAAGCTGACAATAAGTTCGTAGGTTAGTTTAGGCTAATTTTATTTTATTTTTTTATACCAGCCTCTTGCTTATTTCTTAAAAAGACTAACTTAGCTAAATTGCAATTGAAATTATTATTTTTAATTTGAGATCCAATTTCAAAAGGAAAAAAAAATTTCTAACTTTCTATCTTGAGCAACTATGCATTCTTGTGATCGAGATTGTGATTCACTGTGCTGAAAATTCTGCCCTTCAACAATCTTAAAGTATTTATTTTTAACAAATTCCTAATGAATGTTAGGCTTTTCCTTAGGAATAAATTGGTTTAGGATTTAGGGATAAATTAGTTCAGAGAAAATGATGTATACTTGCATTACAAAAATATTTAGAGTTTTATTAAAAAGCTTAAAAACTTTTATGAAAATTTACAAAATTTTATAGAAAAATTGAAAGCGATGGTATTGATCAAATAATGACAGAAAATTCTACCGCTACTTCTTGTCATCTCGTGCGAACAACTTCCTCTTCCACCAATGGAGATCACTCGTCATATTGAAGCGAAGCCCGGTAGATTTTTAAAATTTATGAATTAATATTATATAATTATATAAAAATTAATAATATTTTTATAAGTTATTTAATTTTGAAAATTTTTTAATGCTTCAAAATATTAATTTAAAAACTGTCATTCCCTCCATGTGCCCCCCTTATGCCATGACCGCCCCTGGTTAGCAAGAAGCTTGTCTACATTGATGTTCTTCATTTTATTTTTGGGTCAAAATTAATAAATCAATTCCTAAAATTATAGGATATTAATAAAATAATTTATAAGTTGTTCAAAATTATAATTTTATTCTTAAATAATAATTTAAAAATAAAATTATCAGTACAAATCTATATATAAAGACAAAATTATCTATACAAATTATCATTTATGAATGAAATTATAATTTTATATAATTCAGGAACTATTTAATCAATACGCTATAATTTTATGAAACAATTGTTAATTTTATTTTTTTAATAGAAAACAACATTGAAGCGCGAACTTGTAACAAACCATTTCAAATTTATTCATGTGATTGATTGAATCAGATAAGAATCTGTGAAGAAATTAGAATTTGTTTACCTTAATTGCATTTAGAAGTATTTTGATGATAACAACATATTTTGACATTCACAAATTTGATGAAAAGATACTTATTGTTTTTGGATCAGAATTGAAGATTGGAGACTAATGAAGATTTAGTTGGAACTTTATTACCTAAGATCAATTGTATAAGAGGAAAATTAAATTAATTGTGTTCAAGCATTAATCAATGAGAACATTTTTTTTCTAAGTTAAATCTTGTGTGAAAACAATTTTTGATGAAGTTGGAATCAATTTTAGGAAGAATATTATGTTTCTTAATGACCAATATTAAAAATTTAAGATTCAAAGGAATTTATCGATTACACAATCAATTTTGAGCATCTAGAGAGTAATCCGACTAGCTTAAATTGATTGCTCAATTAATTCTAAGTTTCCAGAGAGAAATTCGGGCAACATCAATTGATTGCACAATCAGTTTTGTATGCACCATAAGATCGGACAACCCTTACTTCTTATTTTGAAAATTTTCTTTAAGAAAATTAATTGTACAATTGATTTTATACATCTAGAGCCAAAATAAGCTCCAGGTGAATCAATTACACAATCAATTCCCCAAGTGATTTTTCAAAATGTATAATTAGGTAAATTGATTATATACTTAATTCACCAAGATAGTTTTTAAATTTGCAAAGCTCGAGTGAATGGATTGTACAATCAATTTATCAAGGTTTGATACTTTTATAATGCTATATTTTATGTGTAATAAATTTTTAAATCTTTCAACTTTTATATTAATGTTTCAACTTGATTTCAAAATATAAGAAAGGACCTTCACTACTATATAAGCATATAATGCTCATTTTTTTTTCATCATATATCTTTCAAATCCCTTGAACTCGTAAGATCAAAATTCCTCTTTTAACTCTTCATTGTATATTTAAACTTTGAGAGTTTGTGAGCTGCTTTTAGATTTTAGAAACATTCATTTGTTGTATTTTAGGGTGAGATATTATTAGGATATTTAAGAGTGTAGAATCTCTTTATAAATTAATTTTTCTCTTTATAGATTAATTTTTGAGAGAGGAATCTCAAAGAGATTTAATAAAACTAAATGATTATACTTAGATTTCTTCAAATACTCTTATGAACTCTAAGAAATAATAAATTTTATTTTCAAATCCAAGTCAAATAAACTTGTTAGTGGATGTATTCCTTGAAATGTTAGATTTTCAAGACCGAAATACTATAAATTATTGCGTTTGAGTTTCTGTATTCCTATCTTTTTATTTATCTACATCAAGTTCTATTTTTCTACCTGAAGTTGTGAATTTGTCTTACTTAATTAATACAATCTTGATTATTATTTTGAATAATCATTAGTCTATAAACTTATTTTATAATCATTACTTTAAATAATCGAATAAAATTCTAAAACTCAATTTACTGCATCTTAGATAAAATCCTGGGTAACAGAATTTATTTTATAAACTTATTAAGTGCAACTTCAAATAAAATCCTTTAAACTTGATACTTGTGGTATTTGATTCATTGTACTTGGCGCAAAATTCTTTATTTTAGTACACAAAAAGGTGATTGATATCTAATTTATATCATAGTATGCATGGTTCCAAATAATAAAATTTGGCTTCTATTAACCATATGCTATATCCGTACAAAACATATATCTCGAAGCCATGCAAACTATATTATATCACACTCTGATGTTTAGAGTTTTCGTAACATGTGTTGATGGAAAACTTTTGATGCAAGTGATATGTGCCCTCATATGAAGGTTTTGTTGGAAGTATGAATTAAAAATCACAAAAATATGAAATTAATCATAATAAAATTATGAGTGTACCTAGAGCATGATTTGATGAAGCCATGATTGATCTGAATAATAATGAGTAGAATTACAACCTACTTGCCCCCTTAGGTTATCAAGATAGAGAGAAAAGGTAGAGAAAAATTTAAAAAAGTGAGAATCCTTATTTTTGTGTGTGTCCAAATAATAACCCTATTCTCTCTATTTATAGTCAGACTTGTGATAGGAAACTACTGACCACTAAAGGGCTGTAAGTTGGGACCTTTACCCATACGGACTTATGCATGATCCAACCTATCATGGATCATACATATTAAACTAGGACCCAATCTGTTCTACACTTAATGTTAAAATACAAAACTAATTACTTAAATAAATATTTCAATAATTGATTAATGCTAATCCATATAATATTTCTAATAAAATTAATTATTTTATTTTTAAATACAACAATCTCTCACTTGGATAGCATTAATTAATTATATGAAATAATTAAAATATCAATAATTAAGTAATTAGTTATACATTAAGCTATAAACTTAATTCAGAGAATGAGACCACACAGAATCACTGAATCCGATAGAAAGGCAAGTGATGTTAAATTAATGTCTCATAATCCCAAAGGAACTTGATATATATATATATATATAAAGTTAATCTTTTAACCACAGCTCATATCATAAGAGAAACAACTTAAAATCATTGAATCCGATAGGGAAGCAAATGATTTATATATGTATAAAACATATCACCATTGTTTCAAAATGAGCAATTACTGATCACAAATATCAATAAAATAAGATAAGCATATCTCAGACTCCCACTAAACTAAGGCTTCATAAAAATTTAACAAGACTCATATGAGTTAGTTAATTTTAAATACTCCTATAGGTAAGCCTTAAGTCAATAGATCCCTTGCATGTCTCCACTAGGGCTATGTTTAATGTGAGTCTGAAATTCAGCAATCTTTTCTCTCTAACAAACAGGAGTTTATCATCAAAATTGGACAATATGTTTAGAATTCCTATTGTTTTGAGAAAAGCACAAAACATAAGCCTTATCGCAATAAAATTTGGTAGAGATCGTGATATAGAATTAACTAATTGCATGCCAAATATCGACTTCCTCAACCTTATAGCCTGTCAAGTAGCCTCATAATATGCGATAAACTCTACTTCTATTGTTAAGGTAGCTGTGAGTGTCTCTTTAACACTTTCCCATGAAACAGCTCCTCCAAACATCATAAAAATGTATCTAAATGTTGACTTACGATCATCTATGTATAAGGCATGATCAGTATTTAAGTAATAATTATACTCAAGTAAGTTAGATCGTCTACAAGTCAACATATGATTCTTGGTACTTTGTGGGTACTTCATAACCTTCTTGGTAACTTTTCAATGATCCATCCTAGGTTTACTTGATAATCTTCCAAGCACACTAATAGCAAAAAGCTATATTTAATGAATGCAGACCAATGCATACATAAGATTATCAATAGCGGAAGCGTAGGAAATCTTATCCTATCTGTTCAATCCAATTAGCTTGGTACAAACCTAAAATATTATAAGTTCTGTTACGATGGATCTAAACTCAATGGTTAACCGATCAGGTTCTTCAACATGAGGATCTTTATTTATTTATTTGAATTGAACTATCAATATCATCTTCTCTAGTGATAATGGAATTTAAATAGGTATAGGCAGAATGGTGGCCTTGTACATAAATTGATAACTCTAAGCATCAAACTCCCACTATCCAAGTCATCCTTAAAATAAAATGTCCAATTAAATCCGATGGCCTTGGTACTATAAAAGGGACAAGAAAATCTGCAACCTCTTGATCTAGTCTAATTTCTTTAACTAGGGATTATAAAGTTTCATCTCTACTTTATAACTCCACACTTAAAAGTTTTAAGATATGAGAATTCAAGTTTAATAACACATCTTTGTTTTACCAATCTTTCTGATCTCTTTTTAGAAAAATGGCCTAAAATTAATCCCATAGAATGGAAGAATTTTAACTCATTCTAAGTTATTTATGCCTAATTATAACATTAATGGAAATATCAGAAGATACAACAGGAAAATCTTTCAAATTCAAAAGACACGGATCATTTTATAAGGTGGCATACTAAAATAGTAAAATCATAATAAATTTTCTTTGTCAAAAGAAATAACTACAATTATTGAAATAGAACTAAAAATTGAAAGAAAAAATTGCATAAATGACATAATTCAAATTAAAAGTATCCAGAAGATAAACATAAAGAAAAATATGATCCTATGTAATTAATTTTATTCTACTTCCTACTACTCCCAATACAGTCTCTTCCATTTCACTTGGAATTTGCCTATTTTTGATCCCCTTCTTGCTCACGCTTGTTCTTTAACTTATAACATTAAGACTTTTTGTGTCCAGGGATCTTGCAATAATTGCACTTGCCTTTAAATTTATTTTGTTGTCCCTTGCCTTTATCACCACTTTTCTTGAACTTAGGCTTTCCAGATATATGTGTCTCTGGTTTCTTTCCTGACTTATTGTAGGAGTCCTGAGATAAGTAGTTGATAAAATGTAGTTATGGATTACTTTTCATAGTCTCCTTTTCTTAAGTTACTATAGAAATCATTTGATCTATTGTCCACTCTCCCTTTTATGAATTATAGGAGGTTCTCAAGTAATTATATTCAGCTGGTAATAACTGAAGGACTCTATAGACCAAAGTACTCTCTCCTAAATTAACACCGTATGATATCAGCTTATTGTAGTAATGAATCATTTTCATAATGTGTTCTCTAACACCTGAATTTCCATCATAACGAGTGTTATCAAGCATAGAGAGATAATAGACTTTTTGAGTCTTATCAAGCTTCTTAAATTTTTCACCAACAGCTTTCATATACTCCACAGCAGTGTCCTTATCTGGGATGCTTTCTCTAATTCGCTTCTCAATAGTGAACTTAATCACTGCTAAACAAATCCGGTTCAATTCATACCATTATTTATAATAGGTCTTATCTGCAGCACTAGACTGGGGTAAGAGATCAGCCGACTTTGATTCTCTAAGAGCCAAATCCTCTTTAGAGATTGTCAGGTACATGTTTAAGGACTCTCTCCATTCATCATAGTTTGTTCCATTAAGAGTCCTCACCACAGATAGTTGTTGAAAGGCCGAGACTGATGCAACAGGATTGAGAAATTATTAATTATGCATGCACAACATAATTACAATACAAGATTCCCAATTAAACAAATCAGTCAAACAACTATCTAACAAAGTGGTATCCAAAATACATGTACAATAGATTTGGCTTGTACAAAAGTCTACATAAAAATGTAATCAATATAACTATACCGATAGGGTACAAGAAATATTGAAATATTATAATTACTGCATGCCTATTCTAAGGAGTCTAAGCTTTAAAATTACATTAACCATGTTACACCGATAGGGTGTATCCATCATTAATGCAATGTACTCCTAAAAATCTTAGAAGGACTGTATTTTATGAAAAATAGCCTTATGATATCCTTAATTCATCATTGGTATGAAATAAAAGGCTTTAAATAACTTTATATGTACAAAATTACATAATTAAGGGCTCAAAATCATCTAATATACCTATACTTATAATTAGAGAAAGTCACAGCACACCAAGCTCAGAAAAAATATAAAGAATGTCTATGAATTTTCTCAAGCCAAAATTCCACAAGTAAAATATATTTTTATATAATATAAATTTTCCAAAATTAAAAATAAATAGTTATCGGCCTCAAAAAATTCTGGAAAAAATTCCATTAAGTAGAATATAAAATTTTACACAATTGGGTCAAAATTGGGACCCAAAAGCATGGCGCGTGAGTTACACGCGCCTACACGCGCTGTAGCCACGCGTGGGCTTTGCTTTAGACCAGAGAGTGAACTGACTGGCGCGCGGCCCATAAAAATGCTGATTGGTCAAAGGTTGTTTCTGGGCATGGCGCGTGGATACCAAGCGCGACTGGCGCGTGTTCTCATGCGCTGCAGAGCTAACCCTTTGTGTCTGGCGCGTGGGTTTCATGCGCTATGCTGGCGCGTGTTTCCCACGCGCGGCAACGCCAGAACGTTTTCCTCCTTCGTCTTTCTTCGCGCAGTTTTAGTTTTATTTACTATTTTTCCGCCATTAACGTGGTTTTAAGTTCCAAAATTTTATTTATAACCCCTTTTTAATCTTAGAAAAATTATATCTAACATAATTTAACACATATTCATGCATTAATCCAACAAAATAAGGGTTTAAAATTATGCTTTATGATTTTAAAATTCAAATTTTCACGCCTTCCCGAAGCATAATCACGAAATCCAGAATATAATTTAACAATAGTGTAATATTTCAGTTGTATATAAGAATAAAATTCATGAATCAATTAAAAGAAACACAGATCCAAATAATCTTAGAATTTAGAAATCAACTGGTGCTTAATAATCATGAATTTAATGCAATCAAATAACATAATTATAATTCCGATATATTTGAGATCAGAATTCAATATTTAATCGAAAGAGAAACAGATCTAATTATTTTAGGAAAAATTTTGAAAGATTTTAAGAATCTATCAAATTGCTCATGATCATAAATTCATACATCAACATCGTTCTGATACCAATTGTTGGAAGTATGAATTAAAAATCATAAAAATATAAAATTAATCATAATAAAATTATGAGCGTACCTAGAGCATGATTTGATGAAGCCATGACTGATCTAAATAATAATGAGTAGAATTACAACTTACTTGGCCCCTTAGGTTATCAAGATAGAGAGAAAATGTAGAGAAAAATTTAGAAAAGTAGGAATCCTTATTTTTGTGTGTGTCCAAATAATAACCCTATTCTCTCTATTTATAGTCAGACTTGTTATAGGAAACTACTGACCACTAAAGGGCTGTAAGTTGGGACCTCTACCCATACGGGCTTATGCATGATCCAACCTATCATGGATCATACATATTAAACTAGGACCCAATCTGTTCTACACTTAATGTTAAAATACAAAACTAATTACTTAAATAAATATTTCAATAATTGATTAATGCTAATCCATATAATATTTCTAATAAAATTAATTATTTTATTTTTAAATACAACAGGTTTTGCCTTTATTACCTTATATTTTAACGAGCGTTTGTTTTAATAGGTAATATGTTTCATAAAATTTTATTTTATTTTATTGTGTGAATTTTATGGTTTATATAATCCTACGTACGATTACAAATAAAAAAATAAAACTTTTAAAAAAGGGGGGGAAAGCTAAAAATACAATAATATCCTCGAAAGAAATTTTGCATACTCGCATTTCGATGTGCGAACAGGATTCACAAAAAAAATTTAATGATAAAAAGAAACTATATAATTTGATTTGTTATATAAACCTGATATTGTTTTTTGAATAATAAAAATAACAAATCACTTAATGCACATATTCAAAATTTTGTGTTAAAATTTAACATAAGAAAGAAAATTTTTAGGTTTATTTGTTTTAGCGAAAAATATCTTTCATAGAAAAATAGTTATAAAATGTTAAAATGATAGAAAATGACTTAAATATTTAAAGTTAAATGTAAAACATTTGGTTAAAGATAACTTCTTCTTTTTTTATAGAGTAAGTTATTTTCCTCCTCTACTATACATTTAGGTATCATATTCTTTAATCACAAATTATAGAAATGCATGGTACTATTTCATTTACATATAAAGAAATAGGATTTTTCTTAGTAAAAACATCTCATAAAATATAAACGAAGCCTATTAGTTAATAAAACCTTTTCTGCCTCTATTACAGTTGTTTGCAATAAAATTTAACATGTTTGATTGCATAAGTATGAGAATGAAAATAATAAGATTATAAATTTGATTCATTGTTAAAATAAAATATTTTATATAATTATTAAATAAGATGTTAATATATCATTAAAATTATAATAATTAAAAATTTTAATTAATAATAAAAAATTTAATAATTTTTATTGATATAATAATATATAAATAAATAATAATATAACATTAATTGTAGTGAAATTAAATCAAATATAAATTCAAATAAAAGATATAGCATGAGAATGAGGGTATTTGCAATCAGTTGTTTGATCGGTTTTTAACTAATTTGGAAGTATGGTGTATTGATCAAGCCAAATAGTTACTTTCAATATTTGATAAATAGTTATTTTTATTAGTTAATTAATCCTGCAATTAGCCATTCTGAAAACGATGGGAACCTAGTATTTTTAGTTTCAATTAGTTGATTTATAAATAGTTGGTAAAAAGATAAAATTACTCTGAAATTATATTGTTATATATTTATTATTTTGTTTAAAATGTGTGAGAGAGAAATTAAACCACAAACTTTATTGAATTAGTGTGATAATGAAAATAATAAGATTATAAATTTAATTCGTTATTAGTATAAAATATTTTATATTATTATTATTATTAAATAAGAATATAATATATTATTAAAATAATAATTAAAAATTTTATTTAATAACAAATCATTTTATTAATATAATAATACATAAATAAATAATAATATAAAATTAATTAAAAAATAAAATTTAAATTCAATTAAAAGATACACCATGAGAATGTAAAAGAAATAATGTTTGAAATAGAACCGTTGGAGACAGTAAACGACACAAGAGAAACCGTTTTCAGGTTTATAACATCGAGTCAAAGGCAAAACGCGGGTGGGTCAACTTGTCGTCACACAAGCAGATGTTTTGTTTGTTGGTTTTCGCTGTTTCTTAATTTCTGTCATTACAACGAATCCCAGCTGTTAGCCTGCAACTGCGGATAAACACACAGGCTGGACCACCATAAACATCGATAACAACTGCATTCTGTTTTATCAGCAAACCGTGTATGAAAACTATGCACTACCCGATTCTCAGTTCACTGATATTTTCATGTCCGGTCGTAGTCATTGTTTTCTAACAAACTACTTAATCAATATACAAAGGAGTCAAGAGCTATTTATTAAAAAAAAAGTCACAAAATACAAATATAAATTTTGTGAATTTTGTTTTTGAATTCAAAATGTTAAAAGGGAAAATACCTATTCCAGTCATGATAAATTATTTTTGTATTAGTTTCATTTCTTAGAAAATGTAAATATTATTTTTATTCACAATTGATAATTTACTATAATATTTTAATTCTTTTATCAAAATAAATATTAAAAATTGATAAAATTAATAATTTAATATTATTATTCCTATTTTACCTCTCTGTCTTTTCTTTATTATTGACAAATTATTTTTATATCAATTTCATTTCTCAAAGAATGTAAGTATTATTTTAATCTCTATTGATGATTTATTCTAATATTTTTATTCCTCCATCAACATGAATGTTTAAAAACAACAAGTTTAATAATCTGATATTATTTTATTCTTATTTTATCCTATCCCTAGCTCCAAAATGATGGATTATAAATGATTTAATCTCGTTATTTCTTTTATTTTTGTATTTAAAAAGGAAATTTATAAATCTTGTCATATTTTTATAAGATTAAAAAAAATTAAAAGTGAGAAATGAAACAAAATATAAGGAGAACCTATTTTCATACAAAAATTAGAGAAAAATTACAAAAAAATTGCAAATTGAGGGAATGCAAGTTTATCCATTGGTTTTAAATTAAGATAATAAAAATGAAAATGAAAATAATTCTTCTAAAATTTAAAGGCAATGAGCTAGTTTTCCCTTCCTTAATTTACATTTTTTCTTAATTATTTTCTAATTTAAATATAAAAATAAATTATCCATATATTTTGATTTTAACCTTCCACTTTTAAAATTTCTTTAATCTTATTAAAATGTGTAAAAAATTATAAATTTTTTTATAATAGAGAGATAAAAAATAATGCTAAATTACCTATTATCCATTATGTGAGAGTGAAGAGACAAGAAAACAAAGAAAATAGGAAGGAGTAAAATAGAGATAATAATGTTAAGTTATTAATTTCATCAATTTATAACATTTATTTTAGTAAAAAAATTAAAATGTTATGTTAAATCATTAGTTAAGGACCAAAATGATATTTACACTCTCTGAAGAATGAAATTGATATAAAGATAATCTATTAATACTACAAAAAGTATGGAGAGATAAAATACAAATAATAATGCCGAACTATTAATTTTTTAATATTTATTTCAAAAAATTAAAATTTTACTTTAAATCATTGGCTAAAAATTGAAATGATACTTATATTTTTTGATATACAAAATTAATAGAAAAATATTCTAGCAAAGATTGAAAAACATGTTTAGTTTGATTATTATTAATTTTTTTTGGTAAGGATCATTATTAATTTTTTTAATAGTAACTATAATCCAAATCGGATATTTAATTATAGTATCAGTTACTTTTATGATTGTGTTCAAAAGGGGCAACCAAGGCTAATCGTCCAACCCTACCTTTTCAATTAGGGGAAAAAAAAAAAAGAACTACAACGTTACTAACCTTTATTAATTGCTTTAATCAACATGACTATTTAATTACAATAAAAGGATTTTAGTTAAATTAGTATAATAGTTAGACAAATTATCTTTAGACCGAAACTCTATTTTGGTTGATAATTGAATTTTTATTAATTTTATCTTTCACTAAAAATTTATATTAATTTAATTTTTATAAAATTAATTCCATATTAAAATTTAATCCATTTATATACCATCCTAAAATTTAAAGTAAGATTAATTTTATAGGAATGAAATTGATACAAATTTTTCATAAGAGATAAAATTGATAAGAACTCAATTTTATGAAGATAAAAAATAAGTTTTTAGTCTTATATTCACCTACTCTAAAATTTAACTTGATTATATTCATATTTATAATTTTTGTGTGGGTATAATTATACCAAATCTCATGAAAATTGAGTATAATTTGTCCTAATAGTTGTATCTCGTGTCATTAAAGGAAATTGGAGAAAATTTAAGCAAAGTTCTCAATTATAATTATAATTTTAAATTTGTATTCAATTTTCAGTTAATTGAGTAATTAATTAATATTTATAATTTTTGAGTTGTAATTATTACTTTTGACTTCAAAAGGCAATAAACATATAAAATTATGATAGAAACTTCACACAAATAACTATAAAATTTCACCTAATTTTTTTTCAAAGATATTTTGTTAGTGTAAATTCAATGACAAAAAGAGAACACACAAACATTTTATTAAAAAAAAATGCATTTATCATTAGCATTTTTCTATTTTATCCTCCTCTTTTGCTCATAATTTACGCCAAGGCTAAGTAAAAATTCAGAATATATTAATCCAATATTAGATTCACAAAGGAAATGATTCCTAAAGCAGAAATGTGTAAAGGGTTTGAAAGATAGGATTTAGTGAGAAGTTGGATGGCAGAGTTACAGTGGTTTATTTATATAATATCATATTTAATTATATATTATATTAATAATTTTTTTAAGATGTATTATATAATAATATATCAATAATTAAATATAGGTAATGATTAAAGTATATTATTTTATGGTACATTAATGGATTTAATCTGTTAATTTATTCAATTTTTATGTAAATTAATAAATTTAAATTATCATAATATACTGATACACTATAAATTTATTCCGGTTAAATCGAAGATAATTATGTTGTCAATTCACAAAACATCATGAATCACTTCAAGTAATTAAATATAAAATGAATATATTCTCATTAGATTTCGCTTACTCGTCACTCTTAGGAAAGAAGCATCTAAGAAAGTAACCCCATTTTCAAAAAATCTATAAATACCTTTTTTATTGCCCCACCCTTATTTATAAAAGGCATCCTTTCCCACCCAACCGCTCCAAAACCCATTTCTCTATATCAGTTCCCACTCAATCACTCACTCTTCAACTTCAAGAAAAGAGCCAAGTATCACAGAGTAGGAAGTTAGGAACATATAGCACTCAAATCCCCCAAAAGGAAAAAGAAATTAAAATCCCATTTATGGATTCTATCAAGTCCTTCAAGGGCTATGGTAAGGTAGATGAGCTCGAGCAGCAAGCCTTTCAGAAGAAGACACGTAAGCGTCTTCTCATCATCATCGTTTCATCCGTAGTCCTAATAGCCGTGATCATCGCCGCCGTTGTAGGGGTCGTGATACACAAGCGCAACACCTCATCATCATCGGAGAACTCAGTGCCACCCACCGAGTTAACGCCGGCGGCGTCACTGAAGGCGGTTTGCGGCGTGACTCAGTACCCGAACTCGTGCTTGTCCAGCATCTCCTCCCTCCCCAATTCCAACACCACGGATCCGGAGTCCCTCTTCAAGCTATCTCTTGAAGTCGCCATTAATGAAGTCTCCAAGCTCACCAAGTACCCTTCGAAGCTCAAGGCCAATGTCAAAGACTCACACTTGCAGAAAGCCATTGATGTTTGCGGAATCGTTCTCGATGACGCCGTGGATCGACTCAACGAGTCGATTTCATCTCTCGAGCTCGGTGGCGGCGGAAAAAACTTGTCTTCGGCAACTATCAGCGACATTAAGACTTGGCTCAGTGCTACCATGACCAACCAGGAAACCTGTTTGGATGCAATTGAAGAACTGAATTCCACTTCTGCAAATGGGGTTCTTGTAGATTTGAAGGTTGCAATGCAGAACTCTACTGAATTCACCAGCAACAGTTTGGCTATTGTGACGAAGATTCTGGGTTTGCTTTCGAATTTCAATATTCCAATCCATCGGAGGCTGCTCGGATTTGGAGGGTCCGATTCGGGATTTCCGGATTGGGTTGGGCCAGCTGATAGGAGGCTGCTGCAAGCGGAGGCGAACACAACGGATTTAGTAGTGGCGCAGGATGGTAGTGGGCAATTTACGACAATCAATGAGGCACTGAAGACAGTGAAGGCGAAGAGTGAGATTAGAACTGTGATTCATATCAAGGAAGGTTTGTACAAGGAGAACATAGATTTGGATAAGAATCACTGGAATGTGATGATTTATGGCGATGGCAAGACCAAGACCATCATCTCTGGCAGCAGGAACTTCATCGACGGCACACCAACGTTTGAGACTGCTACCGTCGGTGAGCACAAAAATTTCCTCATTTTTATTCATTTAATTATCATTTATTTTAGCATTATTGATAATTTGGTTCATCATCTTCTCATTTGTATCTCCAATTCATGAACTTGATTGAGATTATGAGTTAGTAATTCATGCCTATTTATATTTTTTTTGGCACGCGTGGTTCGAACCTATCACCTCCACAATATTACATGATTCACTCACCACCGGACCACCACCTAGTGGCTTATTCATGCATATATATTAATCAGATGAAAGTTCACTATTATTTTGGAAGAGGGTCAGGCTATGGGAAGATTTTGAATAATCGTGGTACTGATTTCATGCTATCGATTTCGTTAACCAGTTTAAATCCAAAATCTAAATTACTTATATTTTGACCACCTAGAATGCAGTTTCAAATTTGTTCGAATAAGAATACTTAACAAGTGGTTAATGATGTCGCAGGACAGGTGTTGGAGAGAATTTTTTGTATGGTCCAATTTTTGGTATGCCCCAACTGTTCTTGGCTATGATTAACAATACGTGACAAAGTTGGAGCATACAAAAATTTCTCGGGTTGGAATCCTTATCCTTATAAAATCTATTTGCAACCCTCTTTTAACCTTGAAAAGAGGTTGCTATATTAGGATGCATTTACCAATGTAAAGATAAAGATAATGTTTTATAGAATTCAGTTGCTCTTCATTGTTGGAGATCGCATGCCATGTGAAACCTTAGCTTTAGTCGGAAACACACTAGTGGTCTTATCTGATGAATCCGTTGAGCCACATGGTACAAGTGTCATCATGTGAGCTTGATCTGCTATTTTTCTTCTAAGAATTCATTACCTCTTTACCCCTCTGTTGTTCTGATCATGCATTTCTGCTATAATTTAAATTTAGTGATGTTAGTTGAAGATTTTTGCGACGTGAATGGTGCATACCCTACCATGTGAATGTCTGACATTTTTTGTTTTTCCTCATTTTCTACGTGGTCCCATTTTATGTGATCGTAATCCACAAAAATTTATGTGAGAACAGCTGATATTTTAGTAGCTGACCGTTTCTTAGGCCTGGTAATATGATGTCGATGTGTGCTTTAAAAATCCCTCTGTGATTTTCATATTCTAAAGTTTATTTGTAAACTCCCAAGTTTAACATGTTGTAAAGATTAGTGCTACTTGCGCACATTATTCCTCACACTTGCAAACATGGCATATTTTGAGTTGAACACACATGGCATATCTGTGTTAGGGATTTATGTGTGCAAGTAACGATCTTCAACTTTCAAACCTTGAGGATAGATTAGAGAGTGCTTGTTGGTTTTAATTGGCGTATCACGTTGCTCACTAGCAGTGGAATGCTGAAAAAGTGGTAGAAAGAAAAAGTAAGACCCGGCGTAGGGAATAGAAGAATAAATGTGGATGTGCTGGAAGTTTAGTGTTCTGTGGGCTCCAGTTTTGTTGCCATGGCAGGCCAGCAAAATTGGCTAGTGGCGGAAAGAACGTCTGTTTCCTCCATTTTCTTGACCCTTCTAGAAAAGAAAACCAAAGTGAACACTGGTATTCAAGAGTTATAATTGATAGCTTGCAATATGTCTACTTTAGTAAGCTGTATTTTGACTTCCATTTCATTATATTAAGTTTTGAGAATGACCTTTCTTTCTATTATGAAATGAATGAATACTGACTAGTTGCGTATTATCCATCATCAGCTGTGAAGGGAAAGGGATTCATTGCGAAAGACATAGGGTTCATAAACACTGCCGGTGCAAGTAAGCACCAGGCAGTGGCACTCCGGTCCGGCTCAGATCGATCTGTGTTCTACAGGTGCTCGTTTGATGGCTTCCAGGATACACTTTATGCTCATTCCAATCGCCAGTTCTACCGTGATTGTGACATTGCAGGAACCATAGACTTCATCTTTGGAAATGCAGCTGTCGTGTTCCAGAACTGCAACATTAAACCTAGGCAGCCCCTGTCAAACCAATTCAACACCATCACAGCTCAGGGCAAGAAGGATCCCAACCAAAACACTGGCATTTCTATCCAGAATTGTGACATTTCTGCGGCAGATAATCTCACAGCTCCCACATACCTTGGTAGGCCTTGGAAGGAATTCTCCACCACTGTTATAATGCAGTCTAGCATTGGATCCTTCTTGAAACCATCGGGCTGGACAGAATGGGTCCCAAATGTGGAGCCTGCAAGCACTATTTTTTATGCAGAATACCGAAACAGTGGGCCTGGGTCGGATGTGACCCAGCGGGTTAAATGGGCCGGGTATAAGCCCAGTTTAACTGATGATGAAGCTGGGAAGTTCACAGTGCAGTCCTTCATCCAAGGGGGTGACTGGTTGCCAGGAGCTAACGTGGATTTTGACTCAAAGTTGTGAGCATAAATTGACAGTGATTACACGAAGACAAAGTTACAATTGATTTTTTTTCCTTTTTTTTTTTGTGTTGTAAACGTCCTTTGGTATGCTTGTGTTGTAAAATTCTTTTAGATAGTGTTATACAATTTGGATGAGGTGTATTATTCCGAAGTTTTGAATGTTATACGGTTTGCCTAAGATGTCAGGTGCTAGCTAACACTAGTCAAATATCCGAAAGAATAATGACAGAAAATGGAGTGCAGGATTTAGGGTCCTCTTTTGTTATTGGAATATGGTGCTTTAAACCAGAAACTGTTATTTCATATTGGCAAATTATAATTTGCTTTGATTCCTAAGGAAAATGATAAAGTCACTCTTTAGGAGACACTTCCTCTTGCAGGAGTTGAGGTTTTGAAAATATATAGAATTCATTTCCCATGAGAGAGACTGTCCAGAGAATATTTCCAGCACTATTGACTTTTTGTTACTTCAAACTCATCTCTTTCTACATAAATTCATGTGTTTCAAGTGTTTGTTTTCATTTGTTTTCAACCAAAATAAATTCTTCACATAACTTGTTCTTTAGAATAAGATGGTGCTGCGTTACCTGGGTAAACCATAGGTTTTTTCAATTATGTACAGCATGGAGTAGTAAAATTTTGTACTCTCAATGAGAGTTAAGCAGTTATAACTTTTTATAAAAAAAAATTGCATGCAAAATCCGTATATATTTATAGTTTTTCATAAGAAAATTATAAATTTTTACATAAAAAATTATAATTTTTAAAATTTCTTATAAAAATTAGCAAAATTTTTGAACAAGTATCAATTTTAGATTTAGACCAATAATTCACATAATAAGATGAGTAAGATAAGATTGGATTGATTTGACCAGTCAAATCGGATGGTTGAATCAATTATTTTATTTTTATATATGATAAATTATATATTACGTATATGTATATAAAAATAAATTTATTTAATTAGTGCAAGGTTATTATTGTATTTTTAATATGAATAAATTTTTATGTTACTAAAATTATGAATAATGTAGCAGCAAAATGAATAATTGATAGAAAAATTGACATTAAAAACTTTTAAAATAGTTAAGTATAATGCTTTGTATTCAAATTGTAAGGCTATCATACAATAAGAATTCATATTTTAGTGTCTTCAAATATATTAATATATACTTTAATATAAAATAAATATAATATTAATTTATATTATAATAAATAGATGATAAAGTCACAAGTCTCAAAATGTAAAAAATATAAACTAAATAATATAGTTTAAAAAGCAATTATATTTTGAAATATTTCATAATTATTTTTTAAAGATAATTTGAAACAATATTAATATTCATAAAGTACTTTATAATAATTAATAAAAAAATTTCATTGACTTTACTCTTTAAATATATAATAAATCTTTAAATTTGAATAAGCTTTTTTTTAAATTAAATTTTTAGATTGGATAAAAGAAAAAAATAGAAGAGAGAGAGAGAGAACGAATTGGATCGCTAGTTTAATTGGGCTTTTATGGAATTTAACTGGACTAACCTAAATTTTTATCCGGTTTGAACTTAAGAATCATTCTAAACTGTTTTCTCTTGCCGGCGCTGATTCAACCGGCCGGATCTGTCGGATTTGAGAATGTGATCAACCATAAACTCTTACTTTATTATTTAGGGTGCATCCAGGTAGAGGTGTTCATCTCATGCACTATGGCCAATAAGACAGAAATTTGACAGATCTAATTTGCAGCATTTGGCAATGGTAACCTACAGCTGATTAAAGAATGTGACAACGTTGCTCTTTGAGATTTGAATAATAGGCGCAGTGATTGTTGCTGCATATGTTCTGTCGTTGCTTTATTGGATGCCAAACAGCATCATTTGACAGATATGGCAGTTGGCATCGTATGTGTGGAAACTAATTTTCTTTATTGTTGCTTGACGTAACCAATCTCATAGTCATCCAATCCTTTGCTTTTATTGATCTTCAAGTGTGAACTAACGCCTGCGGCCTACTTCATCTGTCTAATTTTCAACCATTAAAACGAAACGAGAGAAAGGGAAAGCCTTGCTCCTGACCCTGTCGAAATTTTTTTATTCAGGATTTCCTTCGGTGCGGTCACTAGGAAATTATAAATTTTACGAAACCTTCTCATAAAATTTATAATTTTTAATATAAAAAAATATTTTTTTAATAATAATATAAATAATGGAGCTTAACTTATTATATAAATTTTATAATGTGATCAACGAAACTTGCAACATAAAAATTTAAAAAACCGATGAAAAAATTACAAACTTTATAAAAAAAAGTTACAATTTTTTTTAAAATTATATCGAAAATCACATATATAGAAGAAGATCGATCCTCTAATTTATGGACATATAAAGAATGTTATATATATCCCAAGTTGAAATTAAAATTAAGTTCTGAATATAAATTGAGAGATGTTTTCAATTAACAATTTTCCATTTATATTTAGAAGTTAATTTTAAATCTCATTTGTAACACATGTAATGTTAATGATATGTCTTATCTTTTATATTTATTTTTGTTTCTTATTGGCAAAAAAATGTAATGTCGTTGTTATAAATCCCGTATCTTCAAGGCTTCCCACATTCATTTGTAAACATGGGTTTAGATTTATTGTTATTTTGTACAATATATTTATATTTTTAATTTTATTTTTAACTAGCTTCTTTAAAAAATTTGTTTACATTTATTTTCTTAATTTTGCATTGTTATATCTAACATCATCTATCTGCATATATTAATTCATTTTTTAAAAATAATTTAGTAAAATATAACCTTATATTAAAATTAAAAATTATTAATTTGCTTCTTAATTCTTGTACATTTCTTTGTACCAAAAATTAAAAATAAAAAAAAGAAATAATTAACTTTAGTTAACCCTTTGTATAGATGTAGTGAGAAAAAATATGGAAAGAAAATATATGAAAAAGTACTTTTCAATTATTCAGATGTATAGAAAATAGATAAAAAATAATAAAAATATTATTTTTTATTTAATTTAATCAAAAATAAAAAAAGTATAAAAGAATTAATTTGTTAAATGACAAGATTACTATTGTTACAAATCATCAAAATTGTTTAATAAGTTTCACCAAAGAATAATTTTGAAATTACAAAATTTTCTATCACTTTTATGCATCTATTTAATGAGAAAACATTTTGCTAGTTTTCGAAGTATTTTTTCCACCTTTTTTTTTCCCACATTAAGTTTTTCTTAACATTCAAACACTAAAAAAAAAATATTTTCAATATTTTTTAATAGATCCAAAAAAATATAAATATTTTCCCCAATTATATAAGTAAAAATGATATACAAACTTTAAAATTAGGGCCGGCAGAACTAGAAAACTTTTTTGGGGGCGCCACCTACGCACACATATGGAATAGTATAATTTTTACATGTTGTATTTATACATGAACTTAAAAGGTAGATATCATTATATTTTATAACTTTTGTTTGATTAAAAGGTAGCAAATTTTTCATAAAAAAAATTATAGGTTTTTAAAATTTTTTGTAATGCAACATTTTATCAACAAAATTATAATTTTTTATGCTTATTACATGTAAAGTTTGTAAAAAATTGCAACTCTTATGAAAAAGTTACAAAAAAGTTACAAGATTAGAATGCAAAAATTTGAGAAATTAAAATTATGAAATATAAGTATTCATAATTCAAAATAGAATATGCTAAAAATCTATGCAGTATACATATGAATTATAAATATTCTAGTATTATAAATTGCTAACAGTATTATCAATAATTTTTAAAACATATTAAAGAATATTTTACATCAAACTCCCTTTTCAAAGGCCAATCTTTTTTTAAAGAAGGGATAACTATACAATATATATATATATATATATATATATATATATAAATGTGTGAGAATATATTTAACTTTGGAAGGACCATAGACTCAATGTAGTTCCATTCCTGTTTAAAGTTCTATCTCCTATACTTTAGGAGGAATAAACTTGTAGTAAAAGCCTTATCTCTTATTTCTCTCCTTTTTCCTTCTCTTTCCACTATGTATTTAGAATTTATATCTAATAAGAACACAGCTCAAGAGTGAAGACGAAGTCAAATTTATTGAATCATAACTCATTTAAGTTATAAAATTTTTCCAATAGGTCTTTATATTTATTGGTTTCAAAAATGTCCTTACACATTTTATTATTTCATTTAATAAAATCTAAGTATAATTTTAAGATTTGCTTGCATCGTTTTAAAGTCAATAAAATAGCTAATACCTCTTATGCTTTTGTATATGATTAATTTTATGGTTAGTTTTGCCCTCGTTTATTACATATCATAGCAGTATAGGGTCCTCACTTGCCCCACTGAAAATCTTGTACTCTATCCACTTAATTTTGTTGTTTAACTTATATTATAATCACAATTCCTAAAATACTTATGTGCATGTATAAGAATTTTATAAATCAAACGTTGTTATTATCCTTATACTAGATTTGTGTCTTTTACTTTTATGTCGAATGAAATTTGTGTGAAAACATTTTGAAATGATTTTAATGAAGTCCTCTTTTGAGAAATTTGATAACTCAAGTGAATTATGATTCAATTCATTTGGCTTTCTCTTTCTCATTAAAAATATATGGATGAGCTTTTTTTTTTTTTTTTTCTAATGTTATTCTTATTAGATACAAATTCTGATGATGAATACATGGTGAAAAGACAAGAAAGAGGGCTAGAGATAAAAGATGAGGTTTTTGTTGTTAGTTTTAATCATAGATTTATCAGTTTAATTTTGTTTAAAGTTTAGGGTTTATATAGAATCTTGAAATTAACATATACTTTTTGCTACTCAATCAAATTTTAGAGGTTAGTGGGTATTTTTCCTAAGAAGAGTTAAATACATGATTTATTCTTATAAGTACACCCCTTTTCATTAATGTGAAATTTATTTTTTTTCACTTTTGTTTTTATTATATATATTTTTATTTTTTTTCTGTTAAATATTCATTTATCTACTTTCATTCTTAGAGGGTTGAAATTTAATAAATTAATCTTATACAAATACTAACAAAAGGATAAAATTGAATAAATTAATACTTTATAAAAATAAAATTAGTATAAAATATTTCATGGCAACAAAATGTCATGACTTTAAGCTAATTGTAATTGAGGTGAAACTTGCTACACATTTTTCATTAGCCTAATTTGAATTAATCATCATAATCCCAGTTAATCAACTAAGAAGTGTAACAATGAGGAAGACCTCAAAATAATTTATTTATAGATATTCTGTACTGCTAAAACGAAACCAAAAAGCATGTTTGTCATCCAACCTTTAAAGAGGTGTGGTGGAGACTTAATTTAAGTATTTGCAAAATAAATCATAGAAGAGCGAGTCTGAGGTTCTATAATTAAATACCCTTTATAAATAAAAATATTAATATAATACTTTTTACACATTTAAATATTCATAAACATCAATTTGCATATCAAGTAGTAAAAAAAGCTCATTCACCACCATATCATCACATACATTTTTAAATAGCTTTAAGACACTCAATCATAATCACATTATCATCATTATATCACATAAGAATTATTAATGTCAATATACATTTATTTTATCTCACATTTAATAACAATCACATGTAGGAATGCATATATCCACCTTGTAACTTTTATACCAACTTTATACCCTATCATTCTTTCCATCCCAACCTTATACTCTGCCTCCCTTTTGTTAGGATCCAATTGATTGGCATTCATATTGCTCCTTAACACATTTCTTAATTTTCAATTTGCATAAAGCTTTCCTTTTTCATATCATGATCTAAGCCATTTTTATCACATCAATCAAATAATATCTAAGTTTGTTTACATTATGTTTTATAACACTATCATGCTTTAAATGCATGGCCACACAATACATTCTATTTCAAGATCAACACTCATGTATTTATCTTATAAATATCATAAAATATCATAGATTATCTTATTTTAATGGTTAAGAACCATAAACCTTACATTGAACCATTAAATATCATGATAGTGCATTGTAGTTTGAACATTAGTTTTGACTTTTGAATGATGTTTCACAAGTAGCTCAAAAATTACAATTTTATTGTCCATGTAACTTATTTCATAAGAAAATAAACTTAATTAACTTTCCATAAACTAGTCTTTGACCTAAAATGGTTAAAGTTTAACAAAGTTATGTTCTTTATAAGTTAGAAGTAAAAATTCAATTTTTCTCAAATCCTAAATTTATGATCTTTGTCCATTACGTTGGTGATATCTTAAAATGAACTAGTTCTATTTGGAAATAGACCTAATATTTTTTCAATGATAAGTAATTTGCCTTAATCGGGTGTAAGACAAAAGAGTTATAACTCTTATAAATTGGACTAAAAATACTAAGAGGAGAAGACAAATGGCTAGTCATTTTGGGAAAAATGTATGGTTGTTCTATTCTAAGCTTGACCTTGTTTAGAATCTTAGAACAATAGGCAACTATTTTAGTTTGATTTTGCAGGGTTTTAGTGCATGAAAGCATTGTTCATTCAATATTTTATTACCTAAATATATTTTTATGTCACAATTCCATTCCTAATCATAAATACACCTTAAACTCATGTTACTAATGCTATTCCTATCATTACATTAAACTTGAATTGCTAGTCAGCATATTAATCAACTATAACATTCATATTTTCATAAAAACCCAAAATATAACATTTAAGTTTAAATTTTTGAAATCTAACAAAGAAAGGTGGAGTATCTATTTACCTAGTATGAAAGAGGATTCTAGAAGATTAGATTTAATATCTTTTTGCCCTAATCACACTAAAATCAAGAGATCTTTTAGTTAGGGTTCCACATTTTTATTGAAACCAAAATAACCTCGAATCTTTATCATGCTAAAAGAAGATGAGGAGATAACCAAGTAAAGATAATGCTCTTACCTTAATTAGATAAAGAATTTGAAAAAGATTAGTCCTTTGCTTTGATAGATTGAAAAAAGGACATGAGAAGGAGAACTTGAGAGAGGTTGGAGATAAGAGTTGAGGGGTTTTGAGAGAAATGAGAGGGGAAGGCTAATTTAAGCTTTAAAAATGAGGAATAATATTCGTTGGAACTTTCAAAAATGCTCCTTAAAATTTTTTATACTCACGTATTTTACTCATAATAATTTAAAAACTTATACTTTAGTTTTCTATTAAACTTTCATGTGCACACATTATTACAATTTCAAATCAAAGATATATTAGATATTTTAATTATTCATTTTATAAAATTAATTTAAAATTATTATATTTTAAGAAAGGTATAATACAAAAATGAAAAAAAATAGATTTTACAGAGACAAAAAAGTAAGTTTGCTCTAGTCTTACACTTCCTCTGTTCTTTTTTTTATCTATCGCATTTTGAAGAATTTTTTTATTCCTTTTTATTTGTCACTTTAGAATTTCAATGAAACATTAAATGTTCTTTTTTTAAATCTATCTTTCTTTTTCATTAATAAATACTTTATTATCCCACACTATTAACCCACTTGTATTTATTCCTTTATATTTTTCTCTTTATTTTTAATTATTTTAAATTTTGTGCATAAAAAGTAATCTTGTAAAGTTTACTAATATGTGTGAAGTTAGTTAACGATAACAAATAGAAACGGAGAGAGTAATTTGCTTTGATTCATAAATTCCTTTTTATATTTGTTTATTTAGGTTGAATCTATTTTGGATTTTATAGACTTAAAATCATTATTAATTTGAATACTTTCATCTACAATTTTTAATTAAATTAATACTAAACACAGAAAAAAAAGGTTATAGAAGAGAAAAATATTCTTCAAAATAATCAACAGAATTGAAAATATAAGTTTTAGTTAAACAAGAGGTTAAAAACTAGAAAAATAACCAGTCATGGGAAAGCTACCAAACAAAATTCAAATTCCCAGGATTTACTGGGGTCAGCCCAGAGAGAGAGAGGGAAAAGTAAAATGGGAAGGAAGTATAACTGCAACTGCAAGTGCAAATAATCAAAGATCCAGCAGTGAAACCCGCAAAACTTTGTGAATTAATTAAAAAAAATCGGGAAAAGGAAAAAAAAAGTATGAAAAATTGATTAAAAAAATAACGTAAAAACACAAGGATGGTGAAACCGTGGGTGGAAGTGAAGAATCAACTTTCACATATTGTGTGCGGCTGCTATTTTTCACTTGTTGGAATCCACAAGTCCCACAAAATATATACTTTATATAGTATGGGATGCGGAAATTCGTCGCAGACCGGCTAGAAGCCTTTTGAGGCGTTCCATTCAACACCATCTCCATCATCACCTTTCTTTCTTCGCTTCTCGATCACGTTTCTTGTCCTGCGGTTCCTTGTTATGAAATGGCTCCCGATTCTTCTTCCGAATCATCCCATCACGTATCTGCTGAAAGCCTCAACCCAAAGGTGGTTGCTTTTCTTATTTCTGCTGGAATTTTTTATGTCAAAGTTTGTAACTTTAACCTCCTTGATTGCATCCATGGCGATGTATGATAGTGTCTTGACATTTCTGCAAATGGGTTTGCTTTCGTTTCTTCTTATTGCTGCACTTTTTGGGTTGATGTGAAATGTCTGGTTGTTTGTATTGAATCTGTTGCTTAACGATGAATATGTTTGTTTTGTTGTTGTTTTATGTTGTTAGTGTCTAATTGGATTTTGACTTTTGATTTTGTCTAGTAATTTTCAGAAATGAGCATTTTTTTTGCGCCTCTCTCACTGGAGAATGACGGCAGACTAATACAGCCTCACTCTTGTATTTTATTTAAGTTTTATCCACTAGCTATTGCCTGTTAAAAGAGTGATCATTTTATAAAATTTAATAATTGGCCAATTCTCCATCTGTTTGTTTACTTGCCTTTGTGAAATTATTTCGCTATCTCTACAGGTATTGGTTTTGCAGTCAACAGGTTGTATTCACCATGTACTTATTTGATAAACGATGGTTTTCCATTCCAGGTTCTGAAATGTGAATATGCTGTTCGTGGAGAGATAGTCACTATTGCCCAGGTACTGTGATTTGGCTTTACGTCTGATATTGTCTATTGTGAAGACATTCTTTTACAGGTATAAAATATTAAGACCCTGTCATTTAACACCAATTTGAACTGCTTTTACTGCAACAAGGTTAAATTATGAGTTCATTTTTTCTGTTTCAAGGGTGGAATTGATTTCTTTTCTTGAGAATTTTGTATGGGGTAAAGTTATGACAAATACATCATGGTTCTTCTATACTGCACCCTTACATTGTCTTATTGCAACAGAAATTACAACAAGAGTTACAGACTAAGCCAGGCTCTCATCCATTTGATGAGGTATCCCTTTTTCCTCTTGATTTCTCTTCTTACAGTAGATTCTTGACTCTTCCCACACCTTTAAGAATTTATAACTACGTTCTGTGACTCTGCTAAAATTTACCTTTTACTTCCTGAAGATGATCTGTTTTTGCTAAATCCTGTGTTGTCTGAAAATAGATACTCTACTGCAACATTGGCAATCCTCAGTCTCTTGGCCAGCAGCCAATAACCTTTTTCCGAGAGGTTAGGCTGCTTTAAATTTTCTGGAGGAATACAAGAGTTTTGATTCTATTAAAGCAATGCTTATTATTGTGTTCTCTTTTTTATATTAGGTTCTTGCATTATGTGACCATCCAGCCATTTTGGACAGAAGTGAAACACAGGTTTTGTTCAGGTATTGAAAAATCCATGTCACCTTTGTGGTATCTGAGATTGCTTATCATAGGGGAAAGAAAAGTGAAAGTTACTTTCAGTACTTATGTTTTTATGATCATCTTTCTGGTGTTTGACATATTGCAGTGCTGATGCAATACAGCGAGCTTGGCAGATTCTGGATCGGATTCCAGGGAGAGCAACTGGTGCCTATAGTCACAGTCAGGTAGTGATTGCATTCTGTTTCAGAAATATTCAGAGTTGATCCTTATGAGTTGGGAATGAAATTGTTCTTGTTTCTGTGTCAGGGTATTAAGGGTCTACGTGATACAATAGCTGCTGGAATAGAAGCTCGTGATGGTTTTCCAGCAGATCCCAATGATATTTTCTTGACAGATGGGGCAAGCCCAGCGGTAAAATTCAACTTCACATTTTTATTTTGAATGCCAAAGCTATGAAAGTTAATGTCGCTTTCAACCGGAACTAGTTTGAGGATTTGCTTTTATGTTTGAACAGGTCCATATGATGATGCAATTACTCCTAAGGTCAGAAAATGATGGTGTTTTCTGTCCCATCCCACAGTACCCTCTGTACTCAGCTTCAATTGCCCTCCATGGTGGAATTTTGGTATGTTGCATATTAATCTATGGGATGTTAATCACGTAATACTATAATATCAGTGACACCGCTATTTAGATGTGTTTACCTGCCCAGATTTAGTGGGTAATGATCTTTCTTTGAGCAGGCCAATGGAAACTAAACAAATAAACAAGGCGGCTAATGTTTTCATACATAATTACTTGCATCATTGTCTAGGAATAATATACGAAATGCTAAAAAATTTAACTTTTGGTGTTATAGTTTTATCATTGGTGATATCAGTTTAATTTTATTCTCTGAAGGTACCTTATTATCTAAATGAAGCAACTGGTTGGGGGTTGGAAATATCTGAGCTTCAGAAGCAATTAGATGCTGCCAGGTCCGAGGGAATTTGTGTCAGGGCCTTGGTTGTTATAAATCCAGGCAACCCAACCGGGCAGGTGGATTACAAAAATCTTTGTAACATTCATGGTGGAGATTGCGTAGAGGGTAGAGCCAAGCCATTTGAATTAATATAACATGCATTTCTGTCATTCCTCCAGGTACTTTCTGAGGAAAACCAGCGGGATATTGTAGAATTCTGTAAGAGAGAAGGTCTAGTTCTCCTGGCTGATGAGGTAACTAAATTCCCTTTTAAATCTGTACATAGAGAAGTCCCAATAAACTTAAAATAGATTGATTTTATCTGTTCACTTTTTCAAGTCAATATATATTCTTTAATTTCATTAATTTTATCTGGATGCGCTGCTTTGTTAAAGATGTTATGACATGAAACAGACAGTGATGCATGGTGTATTCTTTTTGCAGGTATACCAAGATAATGTTTATGTTCCCGAGAAGAAATTTCACTCCTTCAAGAAGGTTGCTCGGTCTATGGGATACGAGAAGGATTTCCCCTTAGTGTCTTTTCAGTCGGTCTCCAAAGGTAAGTTGCTGTTAACTAGTTATTAGTAAAAGAAGGTAGAGTAATCTATTAAGCCAAAAGAAGATTTATGCCAATAGAAACCAAATGACTCCTTGGTTTCAGGTTATTATGGTGAATGTGGGAAACGAGGAGGTTATATGGAAGTGACTGGGTTTACTGCAGATGTAAGGGAACAAGTATACAAAGTGGCATCTGTGAATCTCTGTTCTAACATCTCTGGTCAAATTCTTGCTAGCTTGGTCATGAGCCCACCTAAGGTTAATTTCTTTTCCCTTCAAAGTGACAGTTTTTTGTTATACAGCTTCAATTTGAAAAAAAGAAAGAAAATTGAACACAACCATAATATATTGAGGCAAGCCACATGCATTGAATGTATGATTTAATTGATAAAGAGTAAGTAGTGAATCACAAGGTATGTTGATAGATTAGAAACAATCCCCATCTCAACGATTAACATGGTGTATTACAATGACAATGATGCACTTACTATTAATATGGTGGTTAGCCAGCATCTAACAAATTTAGTATGATATTATTGAAATTTCACATTTGACACATTGAATTTAATGGACATCTGCAGGTTGGAGATGAGTCCTACGATTCATACTGTGCTGAGAGAGATGGAATTCTATCATCTCTTGCTAGGCGTGCAAAGGTCGGTTAACTGGGGGGGGGGGGATCTTTGAAAGATGAATCTGTGAATACCTTTCTCAACTTTTTTGTCAGATTCTGTTCTGATTTGTGTTCTTGATGCAGACTCTAGAAGCAGCATTCAACAAATTAGAGGGTGTAACTTGTAACAAAGCAGAAGGAGCTATGTATCTCTTTCCCCGGATTCACCTTCCCCAAAAGGCAATCGAAGCTGCAGAGGCTGCAAAGACTGCTCCCGATGCCTTCTATTGTAAGCAACTGCTTAATGCCACCGGGATAGTTTTTGTTCCTGGATCCGGCTTTAGGCAGGTTGGTGTTCAACCGATTTATATCTTTTAATTAAATTTGCAAAAAAATCGATGTTCTGTTCCAGCCAATTCCCATTTTTCATACTTTTGTTGATAACAACCTCATTTCATTATTGGATTTTCATATGTTATGCTGCAGGTTCCTGGGACCTGGCATTTTAGATGCACTATACTGCCCCAAGAAGATAAAATTCCGGCTATGGTCAACCGTTTAACGGAGTTCCATGAAAAATTCATGAATGAGTTCCGTGACTGAGGAATCATGGCTGAGTTTCTTTCAACGTTTCCATTACTAGCAGGGCTTTTAGATGGGATACTCTCCTTTTTGGTTTAATCACAGGAGCTTTTAGAATGTGCAAGACATGATATGATCTTGTTAATCATGATTGGCAAAAGTAATACAACTCACAGACAACTTAAAAGTTACCTAGTTTGAGTGTTTTATTAGTTTAGGATGAGTTTATGGTGCAAAGGCTGAATAGTTTATGTATCATACTTCTAGTAATTTTAGTTCACTTAGGTAATAAATATGTACTGTTGGATGGGTTTATAAAAAAAGTTATGTATAATATAGTTACTATTTGACATATTAATTCAGTTATTTGTTACTAGCTAAGTAGATTAAAGTTATTATTTGAAGTATGGTATATAGGCTTTTTAGTATATGCACCGAAGATCTCATCATATAGTTTATCATGTTTTGAGTTCTCCCAAATGATCATTAAAGAAAAAAAAGTTTAGGGATACAATGTAAGGCAGATTCTTGCTTGCAACACTCATAATTTTAGTGATACAATTTATGTAGAGGTGTTTAATTGAATTGAGTCAAAATTCGTATGGTTTAATTTATTTTGACCCATTTCGCTTGTTTAGGTCTGATTTGATTCCCAAGTTTACTAGACTAGCTTTGGGCTTGCTCTTTTTTTTTAATTTTAATTTATATTTTACATTTTATTATTTATTATATAATTTATATTTATATTTTATTTTTATATTCATAATGTTTTTATATTTTTATATTTATTAATTTTATTATTTTTGTTCTAATTATTTTGAATATTTATATTTAATTTTTTGATATTTGAATTGTATTTTATTTTAAATTATAATGTGAAAATAATTAATAAAATATTTTTTAAATATAAATATTATTTAAATTATTAAATTTAATTTTTTTAAAATTTGATTAGTTTAAACCTGCGAACCGATCATTTAGGATGGATTTAATTTGGCTTGCAAGCTACCGAACTAAACCCGTTTAGGTTTATTAAAATATTTTTAATGCCGTCCACAAAAAATTCATGTGTTAATCCATTTGGCTTGCGAGCTTGGAATATCCCTAACTTTATATGTACTGAGTGATGTGCTGCAAAATTTGCCAGTTTCATGTAACTTTTGTGGCAGGAAATCTCAAGAGTGGGATCCACTTCAACGTATTAGCCACTTGTTTTTGAGGGGCTTCTCTAAAATGCAGGTATGAAAAGGACAACAGCATGATAAGAAGTGGAAACCAACAGAGATCCCAGATCACTTGCTGGCAGTCATTGTCAGGTTCTAGAACTTGAATTTCTGTCCAATCTGAGTTAAATATCACATTTTTCTTTATTTATTAAAGCAGCTTATAATATAATTATGTCAATTCTTTATGTTTTCAAAAAGAATGATGATAGTTAAACAATCAACTTGTTTCGCATGACTTCTCATGTGGCCACGTAAGATTATTATAGTTTATTTTGCAATTGTGGAGAGAAATATAAAAGTGCATATTTTTATGGGAGAAAATTTAGTTAACTTCCTTGTGTATTCGTTATGAATTTACAATTACAATTTTACATGTGGATTGTTTTTCTAATTCGCCATTAATAATTACAATTCAAAAAATATAAATACTAAATAGTTATTTAATTAGTGGGGAATTGAATGCAATATAAAATTATAATTAGGAATTTCACAATAAACACTTATAAAATTTTATTTATTTATTTTTATCATTTTAATAATACTAGTACTTTTGGGAGTCATTGATATCATCCTATCATTATAATGATGGGAACCAGCTAAATGAAGGGTTCAAATTTGTAGAAATCAATAGCACGCCATTGAAGAATCTTCCAAAAATAGAGTTATGTTAAACAAAAGTAGCTTTCAAAAGCATATTTATTTTGCCATGCATGTTCATAGTAGTTTCATTTTGCAAGAAAGGGTGTCTCTCGTTTGTATACAATCCAAACTCACCTATCGTAAAATATGTTCTTAAGACTTGTATAATTATCTAATCAAGATACAACTATGATATATTAGTTGAGTATCGGCACATTATTAAATCTGATTATTAATATATCATTGTATAATATATCAGATTTAATTTTAAAAAAATAAAAACTTGATGAGGATTTAACTTTAGAAAAATATAAATTTAATGTTCAATTAAATTTGACAATATATTAATATATCTTTGTGTTAGTGATGTACCATAATCCTTCCTAGTAACTAAAAATACTTTTTACCTTGAAAGTTACCTAAGAGTGATTTTAGGAGGCCAAGTCCAACAATAGAACAAAAATAACTTGAAAAGTCCCTAATTAAATCAACTGGCACTGGAAAAAAAAATCATCTAGGGTATCTAGTGCTAGAGAAAAGAAAAGAAAAGAAATCTGAAATCACAAAACTCATCTCTCTCATGATGTGAAAGTTGTGGGAGGATAAATTAATGCATTTAACATTACTTGATCACTCTTTTTCCTTTTATCATATTTAGTGATGGTTGTTATTGCAAGGAAAGCAACCGCATGAGCTATGGCTGGAAAAATGAGGATTGTAGCTTTTCATCATCACCTTTTGTGATTGTTCAGTGGCCTTCTTGATTTGCTCCAAGTGTCGTAGTCTTGCTGCTGCTCTCCATTCATCAGCTTTTCCATGAACCACTACCATTTTCTTTATCAGCTTCTTTTCTGATTTTGATCTCATCTTTTCTATCTTCACCTGAACAACAATGTAGAGTCTCAATATGCATGAAATTGACAAATTTTCAAGGTAATCCGTAATTTTAACAGATTCATATTGTCAATGATTTTGAGAACAGAAAGCAGTTTAACATAGGAATAATCTGTCTTGTATTTGTCAAAGTGGATTTTTCTAGTATAAATACTCATAATAAATTGAATTGATAATCTTATTTTAACCATAATTATGTAGTATCATTTAAAAATAATAGACCCAAAATTGTAATGTATATTGGAAGTCAAATTCCCATGTAGAAATTCAAAATCCCTATGCATAATATAATATTCACATTGTTCAATTTGTAAATAAGAAAAAGACTACTTGTATAAATATATTTTTCGTTTGTGTATATGACTCAATCTATGTACACACGCAATAATATGAATTTGGATCATCTGAATTTGTATTATTATTATTTTTTTAACTTTCTTATATTATCTTTTAAATTTATATACGAATAATATTATTCTTACTCTACTAAATTCACTTTTTTCTCACATATTTGTGAGGCTACCCCAATGAATTTTAGAGAGTGTATTTAGATTTATTTCATCCCAACTTACAATCAACATTTAACATGCAGCATTGAGAAATACTAATATGTTTACTTCAGATATGGCAAGTTTCTTAACTCCGATATAATAAAAAGAAGTTAATTATTAATTTTGTTATTTATATATCAAATTTGTAAAATTCATATACATTAGAAATTATATATTATTTTTAATTTTTAAAATATTAAAAGAGAGAAATTATAATATATCATTATATTAGTGATGTTCCGATATATTAATTGATATGATCACACCTCATATTTAATTTTTTTAAAATCAAATTTAACATGATATATGGTAACTTATTCCTGATCAGACCTAATGATATATTGGTATGCTATTACGTCAACCATATTCATTTCCATATTAAAAATTACAACTACTTCTAATTCATTCAGCCAAGAATAAAAATTCGTATTATAGATGTTGTATAGTTTTAATATATAGGACATGTTTGGCAAACAACTTTTTCATTAGCTGTTAGCTGATTTGATCAAAATAAGCTGGTTGACTTGCCAATAAGCTGATTTTGGTGTTTGGTAATCAGCTTATTGAATCAGCTGATTGGTCCCAAAAAGCTAAAAATGAAAAAGCTAAGAAAAGGAGCTTTTTCAATTAGCTTATCTGAAAAATGACCAAATTACCCTAAATAAATTTTCGTATTTTTCATTTTGTCCTTTCTAAATTTTTTTTTAAAATTTAATAATTATAAAAAGTAGATTAATTTAATTTTAAAAAATATTTAATATATAATAATATATTATTTATAATATATCTAATAAATTAATAATAAATTATAATAATTTTAAAAGTTATTTAATAGAATAAATATATAATATTACTTATAAAAACTATTTAATTTTAAAAATATCCAATAATTTAATAATAAATTATAATAATTTTGAAAATTATTTAATAGAATAAATATATAATATTATTTATAAAAATTATTTAATTTAAAAAATATTTAATAATTTAATAATAAATTATAATTATATATTATTTATAAAAAAATTTAATATATTGACTAATATATAAAATTTAAAAATATTAAAATAAAAATACTCAAATAATTCATAAAATATACTCATACCCTTATATATCATTTTACATACAAACAGTTAATATAAATAGCTAATTTTACCAAACACTCTTATTCAAATAGCTAATATAATTAGCTAATCAAATCAACTAATACAATCAGCTATCAGTTAATAGCTAATCAAACCAGCTAACAGCTGTTTCCCAAACAAGCTCATAATCCATTTTGGTCAGTACCAGTGTTTATGAACAGCAATCAATAAACAGAAAACTGATCAACAGAACGAGGGCTGCTTGCAGATTTCTGGCAGTGATGATTTGTACCTGAAATGAGTTTACTTTTCAAAGCTGGTGGCTAAACGCCATCCAGAAAATTTAAATGCAGGCTGACATGTTGTGTTATTTGCGCAATAAAACCTACACAACTATTTAAGAAAGTGGGTTCTACAAATTTTTGTTCTGCCAACGTCTTTCGTAGAAAACGGAGTTTATTGGGATCTACTGCCATAAATAACTTTATTCTAAGACCTGATATTGGCCTCACTGCTCTGTTTATTTCGTCAAAAAATATTTTTCACAAAATATAATTATAAAACTGATAATATAAAGGAAAATATTTTATCTATTTAATGTTAAATGTAAAGAATTTGAAAAAAATAACTTTTCCTATTTCAAAAAAAATTTTACTTTCTTTCATTTTCAAATTTTTAGATGGCGTTTGGTTCACAAAATATTTTTAAAATTCCTGAGAATGTTTTAAGAGAATATCATATTTCCATATTTGGTTCAAGGTTTGAAAAAAAATATTTGAGAATGTCACATTTTCAAGAATTTTTTTGACCCAATATTTCCATGGGGAGAGGTGAGTATCTCAGATTCCCATGTAATAGAAATGTGATATTAAAATATTTTCAAGAAAATTTATAGTGAACCAAATATAGGAATGTTACATTCTTGTTAATTAAATTTCCGGAAATCAGTTTTTCGAGAATATATATTTTCCTGGGAATGTAAAATCTCATGAACCAAACGCGATCTTACGTATCAATTTTTTTAATTATCAATATAAATGGCATATTGTCCTTTCATTAATTTATATATTAATAATATTTTCCTATGCAAAATACTTTTCGATGAAACAAATGAAACCTTTATGTACAATGACGTCATTGGGAATATAGAAAATTTCCTCCATGTACCTTTTCATCTTACATTTGATGAGGAAGATGAAGATATAATATTTGTAGGATCCACTCAAGAACATGAAATTCACATTTGTTGTTGTGTATATTTCGTTGTTCAAATTCATGGTGAATAAATTTCATGCAATTTTTTTTTGAATAAATTGTTAAACTAGCGTGGAGAGTTATTGGTTTAAATAAAATTTGATATTCCTTGAAAACTATCTTTATATTTATAGAGTTTGATTTTTGATTCATATATATATATTTAATGTTTTACCTACTCCTGAAGTAAAATCCTTAAACTAGCATTTGGCTACTGTCTACTGTGGGCGCATTCTCCTATCATATGATGTTAATGTGGGCCATTTTCTTGGGCTAAAGTTGACAAAATGAAAGCAAACAAGAGTCAATGTCGAACTCACTTGCTCACCTAGGCTGCTGCACTTTGTGAAGAGAAATTTCAACATTGAGCTTTTGTTTTGAAAACAATTAATTAATTTTTGAATTCCAACTGCAAGAGAATGGAAATAAACGTACCTCAAGCTTTCTTGATTGAGCTTCTGCCTTTGCACTTTGGAGGTTCACCCAAGCTTGGATTTTTGCTTCTTCCCACTGATACCTGTAAAATTCACATCAAAATTCAACACCAAACATAAATATTACGTATACATAGCATAGCATTTTCTCCTACTCCAAAAACTACAAAAACCTGAGACAGCAATTAGCCTTCTCATCTTCTTCCCACTGTGCTGCTCTGCAGTCTATATCATTCTTCTTGGAGGCATCACCATTATGTCTCAAGCTGTTTGATATTCTCTCATCTTGCTCTTCCCATGAACCCCAATTAGAAATGATTGAATCACATTCTGTTCCTGGTTTCAATTTATCAAAATGGCATTGTTCTGATTGGATAATGTCAAGAAGAGTACAGCCTGCAGTGCTATTCTGGTTTGCTAAGGCCAATTGTGCTGACATCTTGTTATGGCGCTGTTCGAGTTTCAGTTTATCAAAATGGCATTGTCTTGATTTGTTATGGCGGGCCGGCGACGAACTCTTGAATGTCGTGCGACATTTCAAGGTTGTGGTTGTCTCGGTCATGGAATCTCTTGGATACACTACTTCTGTGCATGCATCTTTCATTGCCTCACTGCCTTGGTTTTTGAATAGATGCCCTTCTTTTGTTGGCTCTGAGGTTGCGAAATGGGAAAAAGTGAATTCTGTGCAGTCTTTGACCTCATCTGCATCACAATTGAGCGGTTAACTAGTGCTTGTTTTTCATTTAAGTGAAATCACACACAGTTTATCGCATTTGTAAGCAAAAATTGAACCCTTGAAGAGATTGAGAGTGTTACTAGAATTACTATTATAATGTCATGCTTCAATTAACAGTAAGAAACATGAGCAAACAAAAACCCTATGAAATTTTTTGATGAAAATGTCTAGTTGCACAACTCATCTCCTCACAATTTCTTCACAATCCACGCATATGGCACAATTTGTTCAAATTGATTGAGTTAGTTTTAAATAGATTGTGACATGCGTGAAGGATGAGAGAGAATTTTACAACCAGCACTAATTAGTTTTGAATATTGAATATTCTGTATTCCAATAAGCATTTAGTACGAAGTATATTTGTACATACCCTAATCATATCTTAATTATCATCAGATCCTTCCAATTTTAAGACTAATCATTGTATGATAATACATATTGATATATAACAAGAATATTTGAATCGAGTCTTTTAACAAATTGCTGGCAGTTTAGTGATATAGTAATATTTGATATTATCTTAGAGACTTTATTTCCTATCATATTTGGGGGGTTGAACCCTGAATTTTATATATATGTTAAGTAAATTACTACTCTTGTCATTGAAAAGGGGAAAAAAAAAAAAGAGAGCAAAACCTTTACTGCAAGCAGAAGTTTGAGAGCTTAACAAAGACAAACTAACCAGAAAGTTGCAAACTGCAAAATGATGAAGAAGCAACAAAAATGTTGTAACTTGCAAACAACAAAACCAAACTTGAAAATAGTCAAATTGAAGTCAAAAGCATAATGACACTACCTTTTAAAACCATGTCTGTTGTGCAAGAGACCCCGTCGAAGGCCCTGACTGCGTTATGGTCGTCCAAAGAAGCAGACCCGTGAAAGCTTGTGACAACTTTTGGTACCCTTTCTCTTATGTTCCTTGATTTCTTAGAAAGGTCCTCCATTTGTTCCTTCGAGATATCAAATTGTTTTCTCATGTTTGATGTCTCTGAAAGTATTTTCATGTTATTGTGAGCAGGTGAATTCTGGCAAGAACTGCTCGTTAGCCACTTTTCTGCATCATCCCATTTAGAAGGAAAGGTCTTTCTCGAGGGATTGTTAATACTGGTCAAGGTGAAACTTGGCCTGCCAGGAGGAGTGGAGGGAGTTTCTTGTAATTTCCTTTCTGTGATAGAATTGCTTCCTTGTCTACTTCCTCTTCTCTGAGATGAAGCATTCTCCACAAATCCTCCACTTTCTTCTGTTTTGTCTTTGCCATTTGACATTGGAAATGACCTGACAACCTCTGAGGTTTCTCTGAGATTAAGATTGCAAAGTGCGTCTGAGAATGCATCCACAATTGGGTTGTTTTTGGTTTTCCCATATAACTTCAAATTAAGCACCATTGGTGATTCCTAAATCATTGAATTAAAAAAAAAAAAAAAGGAAGAAGACTCAGAAGAACATAAAAGATGAGTGAAGAAGCAATGAACAGCTTCTGATGCAGCACGAAAGAGTTTCAGTAAAATAAGTAAACTAAAAGATTTGAAAAAAAAGAAAAATCCAAAATGTAGGAGATTTACCCCATGAGATGCTAAAGTAGATGGAGGATAAAAATCTTTGTAGATAGGGATATCCATGGCAGTGTGATTGGGTTTATTAGGTTCACTAACAAAAACAGAGTTCCTACATTGTTGGCTTAAGGCATTATATAGTAATAGTTTCATACTAGTTTCTGCCTGCCTGTCAGCTTGCAACTGCCTGTGTAGAGTTGTATACACAGAGAACCCACGGGAAAATACCGCGGGAAAAGTTGTGATTTACTCGCTTGACTTTTTTTCAGCGATTTTAGGACACTCAATTCTGTTTTAGCTTTTTACTCTTGCATAAGAACTCTGTATCTATGTATAGTTGCCAAAACTCATTTTTGATAAGAAGATTTCATTTATTTATATATGAATAAAAGGTTTTTCTATCACTTATATATCTTTTTATTAGTAAGATAATGCATTTTTATAATAGTAGTAAAAAAAATCTTTCTTTAAATAGTGAATTTTATTATTCAACACAGTTGTAAAAGAACTGTGTTTTTGTATCACTTGTATACGAACTGTATATATATATATTTGCCAAAACTCTATTTTTGATAAGAAGATTTCATTTATTTATATATGAATAAAAGGTTTTTTTATCACTAATATATCTTATTATTAATAAAATAATGCATTTTTATTATAGTAGAAAAAACTCTTTTCAAAATAGTGAATTTTATTTTCCAACACACTCTTTATATTATAGCTTTGAGCAAATAAAATTATTTTAATATTTTATAATTATATATAAATAAAAAAAATAAAATTATGCTTGTTATAGAAAATGTTTGGCAAATGGACTTGGTGTTGATGTGTCGATGCTTTTAGTGGTGCAATGATGTTTTATGTTAATTTAGAAACTTTATTTCTTTAAAGTTCTAAGTTCAAACAAATTATGCACTTGATAATTAATATTTGAATGTAACTAATAAATTAATTAATAGTTAATAAATAAGTAGGTAGTTAATAATTAGTATTTGAAAGTTCTTAATTAATAGCTGATAACCTAATTATTTATATTAGAAATGTTTGATAAAAATAAATCTTGAATTGGCTGAAAAATGTAAAATGATATAAAAATATATTAATATAAATATATGAATTAAATTAAATCATATTTATTTTGAGATTAAATTATAATAATATAGTCAAAATATTGAAAATAAGTATGTATTTATTTATATTTTTAAAATAATAATATAATAATTTAAAATTTAATTAATTATATATCATGATATTGCATATTTATTTATTTTTACTTATTTTTATTTATTTGTATTGAATTGATGAGAATATGACAAATATTCATTTACATAAGGTTGTTATTTAATTAGAAAAGATAAATTTAGAAAAATTTTGCAAAGTTAGTAGCATGTAAGTTATAAGAGTTTGTTTAATATGTTAATGAAAATATAATTTATTTTTGATTGATTTAGTATATAATAATCTTGATTTTTCTCTCATTAATGACATGATTTTTAATAATAATTGTTTTTCTTGAAGGATAATTAGTTTAAGACTTTTAATGAGAGAAAAATTATAATTAAAAATAATTTACTTTTTAATCAGGATTTTTTTTCATAAAAAATCTTTACACCAATTATTCTTGAAGAAAAGTAATCATTATAAAAAAACATACTATTAATGAGAGAAAAATCATGATTAATACACACTACAATTAATTAATAATTAATTATATTTTCTTTACTATACCATACAAACTTTAAGTTATTTAGTGAAATTTAATAAATAAGAACTTATTTTTTCAGATGAGTTAATATATCAAATTTTTTTAAATTAATTTATAATTTATTAATTAAATTAATTAATTAATTTATTGATCTAAATACACACTTCCTTTCTATGCGGAAGAAACTCATATTTATGTTGTGTAAAAGATATATTTACATTACTTTATTAACACAGAGAGAGAGAGAGAGAGAAATATGTTGACATTGTCGCGCGTAAATAGTGCTTTCGGAAATTAATTGGTTTGTCTACGACCCCTTGGTTGGTTTCTGTCCTTTGCGGAAAATTCCAGCGGCTACAGTTGTTGACTAAACTTGGTGGCACTGAAAAGCACATTTTTATTGTGGTAATAGAAATTTATCTAATTCCCCTCCTGCACTCTGATCCACACATAGGTAATCCGCGTCATGTAGCCAACTTTTGCATAAAAAATGGTTTGGCATTTAAAGCAAGGCAGCATCCTATTAAATACCATGCACGATAGTGATCCTTTATGAGCTATTTTTATAATTTTGAAAAAAAATTATATTTCATCCATTTATAATTTTATGCTGCTTCATTTAATTTATATGTAATTTTAAATATTATAATATATATTTATATTTTTAATTATTAATATTCTATCTACTTAAATCATTTTTATCTAAAATTTAATGAAATTTTTGTACATTTGCGTATAATCTTTACTCCTTTAAGGTGGCATTAGATTCATAAAATTATATATTTTTAAAAATTTTAATAATTCTCAGAATGTGATTATCATGAATTTAATTCATAAAAATATAATATTTCTATATTTAGTTTAATTAAAAATATTATAACATTATATTTTAACTATTTTAAATATTTTTAAAAATATCATTTAATTACTAAAAATATTCTCCAGTGGTTACTAGTAGTATGCAATGACTAATAGTGGTTATTGATAATGGATGGTGATAACAATGGTGGTAAATGATGGCTACCTATGATTAATGGTGATTATTGAGAATAAGTGATAGGAATCAAGAATACATGGTGGTTGGCAATGATTACTATTAATGAGTGGTAATTAATAATGATTATTAATAATAGGCCATGGTCAATTATAGTCATTAATAATGCATGGTGGTAGATGACAATAATTAAAGGTGGGTAATAGTGAATGATGGGTGGTGACTGATAATGATAATTAGTAACGGGTGATAGTTAGTGATGGTCATTGATAATGAATAATGATAAATGATAGTCATGAGTAATAAATGATGGCTAATAATAGTTATAAAAAATGGATGATGGTAAGTGGTAAATGATAGTTATTGGTGGTGTGTGGTAATAAGTGGTGTTTGATTATGGTGAGTATTGTATCATAAAAATATTCTTTCATAAAAATTATTTCGAAGAATGTTAAACAAAAAATATTTACATTTTAAAGAATATTTTATTAAAATTTGAACCAAATATGAGAATTATATATTTTCTTAAAACATTCATGAGAATGTAAGAAATATTTCATGAACTAAATATTGCTTAAAATTTCATTCAATTTGACGTTTATTTAATTACTTGTAAAAAAATCTAATTTTATTGGAGATTTGTTTTCTATAATTGAGCTTATGATTATTGAATAGAGTGTGTCAAATAAGACTTTTGGTAAATTGGTTTTAAGTAAGTATCAATTTAAGTCAAAATTTAAAAAAGTAAAAATTACATGCAATGTTGCAATGTATGTGAATTTTTTTATTAAATTTTGGATAAAAATAATTTAGGTAAATAAAGTATTAATAATTGAAAGTATATGTGAATGAATTGTAATACCTAAGACCATAGATGAGTCATGTGAAAAAGGTGAAATCACCTATAGATAAAATGTGATTCTTTCTACAATTTTTTGAACAACGTATTTGTAATTATAAAATTTATGAGTTGTATTTTAATGTCATAGAATTTATAGTTTACTATATTACTTGAAGATAGACTTACCCCTTGTTTGACAATACTAAAAATAAGATTTTATTTTATTTCAAAATAAATTTTTTTAAAAATTAGTGTTTGACTTTAAATATAAAAGGATTTTATTTCATTTATAATTCCTATTTTAACTACATTTGTGCTATTATGAAATCCATTTAATTTAGTAAGGATTTAATTAGAATTCATTTTATTTGGCTAAAAAAATATTTTATACGAAAGTTTTACCCTTTTTCTAATATTATATTTATCATAATACCATCAAAAATTATTTTTTAATTAAATTTCACATATTTTTCATGCATTTCAAATAAAATAATTGATTTACAAATAAATTGAAATCATTATTTTTAGTAAAATATCTAAATAATGGAATTCATTTATAAATGAATTGAAATGAAATCAATTCTAAAAAATTACATGCCAAACGAAGCATTAGTGGCAGAGATAAAAGACTAAGGGTGCCCCTAACTCTCCCAAATTTTAATATTTTCTTTTATATATGTATGTTATTATACATTTTGATTCTTTCAAAAATTTTAAAATATAAATAGTCATGATAAAAAGATTATGCACCTATGTCATAATAATAAATTTTATAAAAAATATAGAGATATAAATATAAAATGTAAAATTATGATTATTCTATAATTAAAAGTTATAAATATTTTGTATATTAATTTTCTTCTTTCTCTATTCTTGCTAAATATGAATATTTTTGTTATATTATATTTTAAAGATATTTTATAGAAGCATATATTTAGTTGAAATAAAAAACTTGTATGGCTTACAAAATATTTTTTTGACTTCTATTTATCTTTAGTTTTATTTTCAAAAATATATTATGTATACTAAAATTTATTTACATTTACTTACATTACATATACAATATAATTGCATTAGAATTACTACTTACTTCTTATCTATTTTGATTTTATCATTCTAAGTTTTTAGAATAAAACCTTTATACAAGTATAAAAAGTATATATATGTATGAACTTTATTAAATTAATTATATTTTTACAAATTTTATAGAATTTTGCTATAATATTTTTTATAAAGCTTTGACTAACTTATCTACGTGTTACAACTTTTATAAATTTAACATTATATTTTATTTATATTGTACACATGATATGATAGCAATAGAATTGTCACTTACTTCTATTTTAATTTTATCATCCAAAATTTTTACAGTAAAATATTAATATGTGTCTAAAGAAAGGCATGCATATATAAATTTTATTAAATTAATTATATTTGTAAAAATTTTTATTGTAACTTTTTTTATAGAAGTATAAATAATTTAATAATTTATGTGCTACAACTTTTATAAATAAGCTTATATTAAATTTCTAATAAAAACTTTTATAATTTTATTTAACATTTCATAATTTTTTATTTTTAAAAATTAAAACATATTAAATCAATATTATGAAAAAGATTATAACTATTTTACATAATTTAAAATTTTTTAATATGCATTTAATAAAATATTACTCATTTACAATCAATTCGGCTTTTAAGCGGAAATTCCTGATTCCGCCATCGGTCAGGTTTACTCGTCTTTCTACCATTGGTTAGGCTAACACATCTTTTTTACGCACACACTGGTTAGACTAACATGTCTCTTTTACGCACATAGGGAGCTGAAGTATGGAAGTATGCTAGTTTCCTCCCTCTTTTGGTGGATCAAAATTAATTCTTATGAAGTTCACGAGGTAGGTCTTCCTAGTTTTGGTTGTGGGGGGGGGGGGGGTTAATTAAGGACATGAATGGTGGCTGGTGCTTGGGTTTGGAAGGAATTGTTTTGTTTATATAGAAAATAAGTTTAATTGTCAAGAAATAATTTTTTATATGAATTTTTTCAAAAGTGCTTAAAATGAGTTGATTAACACCAAGGAAGTGATGTTTCTTAAGAAATAACTTTTTATAATTTGTTTAGTTTAATTTTAAACTTCTAGAGTAGTATTAATAAAATGATTACTCTAAATTTAATACTATTATAATGCATATTAATAAATTTTAATTATCATTAATTATATTTAATGAATATAATTTTATTTTTACATCTATAAAGAATACAAAAAATAGAACTTATCTAAAAGAAGGTGGGTGAACAATTTTCTATACTTTATAAGAAGTAAAACTTCTTGAGAAATTTATTTTTCTCAATTTATTAAATAATAGTCAACGAAACAATTTACATTATTTCTAATTCCTAGAAAATAGAATTCATTAAACTATTGCTGCCAATCAAACTTAGTTCCAACTTTCTTAATTTTTGTTATAAGTTTGAGGTTGAATATTTGAATATGATATGTGGGATCTCCAAGCGAGGCAAGATAAGGAGCATTGAAGAATTTAGCTTGGGTGTCATTCTAAATTATAAATTCCAGAATTGTGGAATCCAAACTTTATAAGACATTACTTTATTCAGATTATCCTGTTGCTTTTAATTGGGTGGCTAAAGTAATGCATACTTATAAAGAAAGTAACTTTTCTATTGATTGGTTGGTTAATTATAGTCAATTTTGATTTTTCCCATGCCCTTGCAAATATATTTAATTTACTTCTCATTGATGCCCTTAGAGTTTCAAAAATTTTGAATTCATGATATATTTTATTTGTCTAATTTATGAAACAACCTAATTAATTTATTATATTTATAATTTATCTTAATAATAGTTATGAAATAAATTATGATATCAAATATTATATTATATATTTAAATAAATATGAATAACTATTTTATATAATCTCAAATTAAATGAGTCAAACTAATGAATTAAATAATGCAAGTTGATTTGATCCCTTTCAATTCAAGTCTACTTACTTTGAGATTTTGATACATTTGCTTGCTCTAAACGCCAAGTCAAGGTAAATGATTCATGAAATTAATTCATGCAAAAGTAAAAAAGAGAATATTTGATTCACTTGAATATGTGTCTATTTAAATTAGGTTGAGCAAATTCATTGTCCTACTTCACTTATATCCACTTTTAGAGATAAAAATATCCCTTGCTCCACTGGAGAGACATAGAAATTAAAGGATGGACCACATAATAAAATGGGCCTTACGAGTCACAGCTTTTATTTCTACTCTTGGACTAAGGAAAAATCCTTACTCCAAGAAGTAGAAATAAGGGTTGTGAATCAAAGGGTCCACTTTGTTGTGTGGTCCATCCTTTTATTTCTATCTTTTTCTTGTGGAGTAAGAATTTTGTCTTACTCTTGAAATAAGGTAGAACTCTTTTGAGTGTAATAATAGGATTTTTCTTAGAAACACATGACCTTGACTTGAGATTAGGCCTTTTCTTTGGGGAGAAAGGAGTTTGGCCCTAGTAAAAATGATATTGATAACTGTGGATTTATCCTAGTGTCAATTTTCTCTAATAACATGTGAGCTTAGTGATTACATTGGCCTAAAGTCAAAATTATTCTTAAGGAGTTGTTTGATTCATACAAAAAGTAAGTTTTCACAAGAGATTGAACTTTCTAATAAGCAACTTCATACATGAACTTCCACGGAGAGTTGAAATGTGAAGTGTGGCTATTATATCATGCACTATATGGATGATTTGTTGTTTTCTTGTAAACTCCCCAATAAAGTAATCACTTATTTATTTATATCTCATCACATGCTAGCTTAATTAACTGAGTTGGTCTTGTTGATAACATGTTAATTATGTACAAAGAGTTTTGGGCATTATATTTCCTCTTGATTGGAGCTTAACTGCCATGAATGGCATTAGTTGTTCTTCAATATTATTGGTGGCTATAATTAATTAAGTTATTATAAATTAGTTGCTGACAATTAGCTTGGTTATAAATGATTTATTGCAACTTGTATTTAATGTGTAAATGAGAGTTCAAAGACTTTATATAAAAACTCTTACAATTGATTATGTTGTTACCAATTTTTATCTCATTTTGTATCTGTTGTGTAATTTGTATCAATTGATTGCTACTTATGTGTGTTGTTAATTGATTATTTTTAATTGGTTCTTTTTTTATAAAAAAATATTGAATAAAAGATGTTGATTTTCTATTTAAAAGTGACATCTTTTAATTTATAACCCTAATTATTTATACAATAATTGACATTAATTTATTTGTTAGTAGGATGACATCATTGTACTTTACATGTTGGTTTTGTTTTTTTTACAATAATTGACATCTAATCCCAAATCATTAGTGTGGGTTAAAAAGAAAAAAAGTGAAGCAATGACGCTAGGCATAAATTTCATCCTAAAGCTTTGCTAACCATAAAATGATTCTTTCTCTGGCAAGATATACTCTCTTTCCAACCTAAAGATGATTATTTTTAATTTTATATTTTTGCTTATCAAATTTTTTTATAGGAATGAATCTATATTAGCTTGTTGCTAAATCTACATGGTTAAACACTCATCGAAAAATCATATGATTTAAAAGTAAGTATTTGTTTAATTTTTATTTTTATTCTTGCATTTTAGTTTTTAATTTCATAATCTACCATATTTTAATGTAGTTTTTATAGACTTGTATAGGTAAAAAATTTAATTTCTTTTATCTTCTTTGGTATTTAATTATGTTATCTACTATCTATTTATATGAAATGTGTATTATCATTTTATGAAAATCTAGTGATGCTTATCATATATGTAGGGATTGAATTCAAACATGCTTTTCTAAGGAATGTTAACCTCACATATTAAGTAATATGTATTAAGATAATATTTAATGCATTACTCATCTATAATTAGGGTATTTGGTATAACCTCTCATAGTTTTCAAATCTTTGTCACAAGATTTATTATTTAAAATTATTATTATTAGAATTTTGTAGTTTCATATAAGATATTATCTAGTGTTTTGAAGGTTGAATATATAAGGAATAAGAAGAAACTGGTAGAGGATGTTAGAGTTAGGAAGGAGGAATTGGGTTTGGGGAGTAAGGGGTTAGTTGGGAAAGGAGAATATATTATATCGATTATTAATATAAAATAAAGTAGTACATCTAAATTAGATGTCCATTATTTATAACAACTGATGTTGAATGTTACTTCCCATATTTCTAGCATAAAAACCAACATTGATTTTCGTATATTATAATTGACATTGTTGATATTTTTTATGATTGTTTTATAACTAATGTGAAATCTTATTTTCAATGATATTTAGTTAAATGCCAGTCATAAATTAATGTTTAATCTTCTAAACACTTGATATCAATTATCTATTTTACAGTAATGTAACTTACCATCCATTACTTGTAGGCCCATTCTACATTATTTAATCATATGACTATAAATGGTTTAGGGATCAAATTTGATTCTCATAGTCAAAAGCTATAGCATTTTCCATTTATAAAATAGAGCTTTAATTGTGGTGGACTTACCATGCCCATATCACAAATTTTAATAAAATGAGTATCTTTTAAGCTTGTGTGCAAGAATGGTTCTAAATTTGCAATCTGTTCCTCAATTTCAATAAAGCTTTCTAAATCACATTGGTTATTTGTCTAATATAACTCCTCATACATATCTTGGCTAATTTTTTCAATGTGTTTTGCTTCGATATTCCTATTTTAAATGAAAGGTAGCATATAAATTTTTTTTATTATAATATCATTATATCTAAAATATTTCATTTTTGTACTATATTGTTGATTCTAATATCGATGGATGTTAATCATTAATAAAAAGATATTGGAAACATCAAATGAGATCTATCCTATCTTTTTTCACCATTGTACGACATCCAGTGACTTATTTTTCTCGTTGTATAAGTGGATTTTATAACTAAAAAATTAAAATTTGATTATATGATCATTTTTAGGTTTTTAATAATTATTAACATTAAGAATAAACTTTAAGAAGTGAAATCCTTATATACTTACAGCTTTCTTAAGAGCATTTCGCCCCTTCTACGAGCTATGCCTGTCATATTTATATTTCTTTTCATGACTAGCAAATGCTTTTTCATAACTCGCTCTTTGATGCAAACATTTGATGGATTTATGTGTCAAAAGGTAGGTATTACAATTTGACCATCGTTACATTTTTCCTTGCATTATATTATTCAAGTTAGCTACTGAGAGTATGATAAAGAAACTCTTGATTGTTCAATTGTAGTAAGAAGTGTTAAAGAGATATTTCTTCTTTCGCTCATGCTTTTTATCATCTACAAAGTAAGTAATTCTATTATGTGATAATGCTTTCTGCAGATGGCTAAGGAAACTAAGTCCTAAGCTAAGAAAGAAATCTTATTTTATTGTTGGCATAATAAAAGAAGTTAAAGAAATAGGAGGAGTAGCAATGAGAGTAGTACATGAAGAAGAAGAATTCCATTTTGCTGTAAAATAAAAAAGGCAATATTAATAAGAAAAAGAAAAATAGTAAGTAAGTGGAGAAGCCCAATGCTATTCAAAAGGCGATTAGTGTAAAATCACTCATTTTTCAAGAGAAAGATTGGAGGACCTTTTTATGCTGCTTTGCTTATAATAAACCCATAATTATAGCCAGCACCCCTAAGGCCGAAGAGGAGACGAGAATTTGAAGAGAATGCTTCAGATTTGTTATAAGTCACTGAGGTGTTTTCTATATTTTGTGGGTATTTCCTGCTTCCTTATATATTCCTGTATGGGCTATTTTCAATGCCCCTGATTAGAAACTTAGCTTTATGTTTTTAAATTGGTATTAGTGAGGGAATATATTGTGCTGCTATGAACTAGCTTAATTAGTTGGGATTCACTGCCTCCACTTTTTTGTTGTTTGTTTTATTTTAATTGGGTGGAAATTTTTTAATTCCATTTGGTCAATTAAAATAGCAACCTATTTTATATGGTCGTGCATATGATTAATTAAATAATGTCAAATGAGAAAAATGGCACCTAGCAAAGAATATATATAAATAAAAATACTATAAGTACTGAAAATAAAATTTAAAATAAAATTTAGAACTTTTTAATCCATTATATTATGTTTTATAAATTTATTCTATTATCTTGTATTTAATAATAGCAGTTAATTTACATTTAGAATACAATTTCAAATATCATTTTCAATGAGAGATAAAGTATGGCAAGTTGTTTAATGGATTAGGTAAGCAAACTAGATTGATTCGCCAAAACCTGACTTGTTATTGGGACTCGAATTAGGTTCAATTAGGCTAATTAACCAAGTTAGCCCTTCAAACAAACGTAATTGGGTCTTGTCGATTGGGTTTGGGTTAAGGGTTTTATACCCAGTTAAAACCAAACCTAACTTAAGCAAGAGTTGACAAATATTTTTTGGCATAATTTCACTTTAAACAGCATCGCATGGGCTGCCCAATGTGTATAATCAGAAATGGAAACTTAGCCACTCAGATTAGAAGCTTCTCAGACCTTGACCCTATAGTAGCTGTTTTCTCCTAGTCCCTTAACATCTCCACCTCTAGGGTTAGTAATTTTTGACACAAAATGATAACATGATATGAGTTATGTAGGTTTGAGTCATAAATGGATTGATCTATCTAACTTGAATAAATTTCATATTAGGTTCAAGTCAATTCATATAACCTATCTAAGTTATACAAGTTATCAATCAAGTCAATCCGACCTATGTGATCCGTGTAACTTATAATAATAAATTATATAATATATAAGATTATTAATTATTAATTTATAAAGAATAAAATCTTTAAAAATTTAAACTAAACCTATTTAATACAATTTCAAACATTTAGTTTTAAAGTGAAACTTTAAAAATAAAAAGTTTGAAAGTGAAGAAAATTAAAAATTAAAAATTAAAAATATTAATAAACTAAAATAAAAACTCCTAATTTCTAGAAGATTAAAAAAAATAGTCTAAAATAAAGTACTTAAACCTAAATATAGAGAAAGTAACCAAGAGAAAAAAAATCCCAAATTTTAATATAGCAATTTGGTTCTTACATTTCTTAGCGACAATGATGAAACAACAATAATGATGCAACAATGATAGCAATGTAACCCTTTTTCTACTTTGGTGAGTTACTTTATTTTTTGATTGAGTGGTGAATTCTTATTAAAATATGACTATATATATAAAATGTGTTTTCAAACTTTATTAATTGAAAAATTTAAAATAAACTAGCAAGGAAGATAGGTGGAGAAAAATAAAGGAAGATTTTCACTAAATATTAGATAAAAACTAACTCTCAATAATTTTTTTAAATTAATTCTTGCTCAAATAAGATGAAAAGTAACTTTTTTAATATTTAAAATTTATTAAATAAATAAAAATAAAAAACTAATATAAATAGGTTTAGGTTTAACAAGCTGTATTACAAGTAAGGATATTATGAATATTTTGAGTTAGTATGTCATGTTGTGTTGACTCATAAATAAATAGGTTGTGTTGTGTCAACTTGTAAAATTAAACAAGTCATGTTTGAGTTTAGCATAAATGGCTTAAGATCATATCTCAAACTAACATGAACATGATCCATCAACTTGAATTGCTACCTTTACTTTCATGACTTCTAAATGAGATCACTATTCCCCTTTGAATCCAACCCTTTTTTGTCCATAAGGTCCACACAACCATTGTGTAAGTTGTGTCCTTTTTCTAAAGATCCATTTTGGTTGTTTTAAATCTGCCGCTTCTTTAACCATTCCTCTTTTGATGATTCCTTTGAGTCTATCATCTATGGAAGTAGAGTAAACTTCCAAAAATTCTCAAAATCATTACTGGTTGAAGGTATACAACTGCTCCTTTTTTATCTTATTGGGTTAAGGATTTCTCACCATATCTATTATTGGGTTAGGGATTTCTCACCGTATTTGTGAGGGATTTGTTTATTAAGGCTTGTAGCGGTTTGTTTTTTTCACCTAGGTTTCATGTTTGTGTTGTTCTATTTGCTTAGGGTTTTTTTGGAAGGGGGTCTGATTGGTTAAGAAGTTTTGCTAAGGGTTTTCATTTTTCAATGCCTGAGGGTTTTTTGGGTTTAAGGGTTTTCATTGTATTTTAGTAGGTTTTGATTAATGCTGTTAATTTTTTTTTATCTTAAAAAAAGCTCCACTGATTTAATGTCTTTTTAAGTTGGAAAAAATAAAAAAAAAGGAAAAAAGGATCTTTTTCTTTAACCTAAATGGATTTTTAAACATTTAAATTGAAGCTTTCTCTTGAAAACATGTAACTATTCATCCCAAACCTATTGTCAGTCTTGTTACTATGTTTCTTGTGTAAGTATAATCTTAAGGCAAAATGCTTATAATGTTTATAGTCTACCTAAGTAAAGTAGACAAAAATTCATAAGCAGAAGTGTTGCTAGCATCATAGTTTTGCTCTTGCAATAATGAATAAATAAATATAAAAATTTTGGTTACCAATTCATTGCCATTGAAGTTATTTGATATCCATTAATTTGCATAGTAAAAAAATTTATTTGGTTTGTAATGCAACTCTAGTTTGATGATCTTGCTTTGTTCCCTGTGTTTAGTTGATCCTGTAGTATTAAATATCTTCATATCGCTTTAAATGTTAGCAACCCTTCTGATCATTATTGCTGGAAATTTTAATGTTGTTCTTTTTACAGTTGCTATAGATTTCATTATTGAGAAATAGAATCAATATTGCTAGTGGTACTCCAAGCAGGCATGTCATCTTTAGTAATTTGTACCAAGACACTACAGTGCTTTATCTCCTAAATAGGATTGTTTTGTCATTTCTTATTGATTCAATGCTTCATAAATTCAAATGACATTAAGTTTCATAGTGACCCATTATGTTTTTGCAAAGCTATTTTTATGCTTAGACATATGCAAATTCAGAATTTTAGGCTGTTTTAAATGGATTTGTTTTGCTTGTTTTGATTTTGTGTTCTGGGGCTTTTTGAAGACTATAAGAAGACTGAGGAAGGTAAAAAAATTATTTATATGTTCCTATTTAATTTTCATCTTTAAAATGTGATTTGTCTCTATTTTTTATTGTAATTTTCTCTAAAAATACTTGTAGAGATTGTTGGTGGTGGATTACACAAAATTGATGCTGCTGAATGCTAACAATTTAATAGAGCAAATGTGGTAGGTTGTCAAGAATAACATCTTATGGTTGTGGATTGAGTTCTTCATTTGAAAAGTAATATTTTTACAACTTTTCTTATTTGTAATTTGCATGTGAATAACATCAGTTTTCTGATTTATTTTAACTTCTCCATCATCATCATCATCATCATCATCATCATCATTATTATTATTATTATTATTATTATTATTATTTTGCTTCTTCATTGCATGTTAGGGTATTATAAATTTGATAGTTAGAATTTGTAGTTGAAGTGAAGGAGAACAGGCTTAACGAAGATTGGTTGCTATCTCATATTTTTTTAGTAATTATGGAGTGTAAGTATGTTAGGGCACAAGTTGTTAACATCTAGCAAATGGTTTCATTTTGTTGATGGGGCATAGGCAGGAAATTCATTTTTGTAAGTAACAAACTAAATAACATTGTTGAGTAGTGAGTACAATTTATTGATGAAGGTGCATCTATAATTTTTTAGATTGTTTTATAGGTGGATTGATGTAATCATATTGACAAAAACTGATGATGGAATTATTTAATGTATGATGCAATATGCTACAATCAATCCATAAAAAACTTAAGGTAGCATGTTATAAGCAATGCCCTTTGCAACCTTTTGATTTCTTAAGTTTTGTTCAATGAATCTATTTTACATCTGCAGTATGTTTTTTGCTATTTTTTTAGGCTTATAGTGATGTATGGTATGGAAATTCACTAGTTTGTAATGTATTTTATGGGTTGACAAAGATAATTTTAATCTTTGAATCCTAACAATTGAAAAGGGTCTCTAATTAAAAAATTTGATAGGGCCAAAGGACCTTTTATGGAACAACTTGCCAACTTGCCCTAATTTGCTATCTAGGTGAATTATTGGGTTCAATATATGTCTGGTCGGTACTGTATTAAGCATTGGACACTTAAATGAATTTCAGTTGGATACCCAAACTCCTCCAATTTGCCTAAGCCTGATCTGAGCTCACCCCTTCTAATGGGGGAAAAATATAAATGGAAGGAAAAGTCATAAATAGGAGCAAAATGTCCATGATGTCCAGAGAAATTGTTCAATATTTTAAATATGACTCCTATATTTTTAATTTTATTATCCATGAATCATATCTATTACTATGGAGAAATTTTTGGTATTACATTAGCATTGTAAATTTTTCGTTATTTTTATATAAATATTGCAAAGCATATTATTTTTTCGATTCAACAATTTAATTTTCTATTAATTCATATTGTTGAATTAAAAAATAATATACTTGGTTATATTGTATAGATATAATATTAAAATTTTAATATTAAATATAATTTTTTCCCATTTTTTCGTAATGGCCGTGAAATATATCTATTACCCCTTCGGGGTCGGGCTATTGGCAAATGAACATCAAACTAAAGAGTTTTGAAAATAATAAACAGGTCATGGAAAATTGGTCCAAGGTTAGAACGACATGCATAACATGAGGTGGAGAGATGCTAACAGCGGAGAAGAATGATATTAAATCAAATCATGATAATTAACATCAAGAAAAGGAGATGAGTAACACAAGGCTATCAGAGGAAAATAGGAAGACATATAAATATTAAAAGAGAGCTTATAAGAAATTTAGTGATTTAGTGTCTCCGTTTGTGCTCATATTATAACGTGGCTCTGCCATTTTGTATGCATAATATGAGATATCTTAAGTTGACTTAACCATAAATTAAAAAAAGTTAGTACTTTTAAAGCTCTAGATTCAAATTTAATACAGATACAAATAAGACTTAGAAAAAAAAAAACATCAAATTGGCATAATGTTTTACAGAAAAAAGTTAGATATCCTGATGCATCAGGGTGGGACTAAGTATTAGGGTGAGCACATTATGGTCTCTCAAATCTTCACCTAATTTCATATATTACACTGTAAATATTATAATTTTATAATTAGTTTTTGAAAAATTAAATATTGTCTCCCCAAAATTTAATATTGTATTGTGTATTTTTTTTATCGACATACTTAAGTTTATATATATATATATATATATGAAATTTTACAAGTAGTAAACAATTTAATTTCTTATTTTATTTTGGTGAAATACTATTATAATTTAAATTATTTTTAAATAAAAATATAAAAAATTAATTACAATTTTTTTGTTACAATACTCGTGTATGCTTAAATTTGACCGAAAAATCTATAATTCTGCTCGTGTGATGTATTATCCAAAGATGTAACACTTAAATAATTTGTTGAAAATTTTAAATTCAAATTATCTCGCGTTTAAGGTAAAATGAAAATGGAAGAAAAAATATTACCACAAGTTAATAAGTCTAAAAAAAAAAAAAATCACACCATCGAAATAAAATAATGTTTTGAATTCAGATTCAAGATATGTATTAAATAGTTTATTACTCCTGTTTATAAAAAAATTGTACATTAAATATACAGTTACAATCGCACTTCCACCTTCAGATAAAATTATTTAAGTCAGGTTCCAATATGCAATAATTGCGTTCGGTTTTGATGCTTTACGTTTTAAACAACGCCAAGTGGAAATTTACGGACCTTGTATTGTAATATTGCAACGACTTTATTTCATGATTAAAGCTGAAGCATGCGTCATCCTGCATTTGTTAGGTTTACTAAGTAAATGGGTTTGCTGATTATGGTGACAGTTTTAGTATAATATTAGCAACGTGCATATCGGTAGATCATTTTTCTTTTTCCATTTTTGTTTAAACATTTAAGAAATATCAGCGAAGCGTTGTACTTACTTGTTAGTACTCTTGGTTTAGGAGGTGCTATCATGAAAGCAGCTTAAAACATGGAGAGTTTTAAGGTGCCCGGGATTTTGGAATCCAGAATGACGTGGAAGAATAGTAGGCGTTGGATTTAGATTATGCCATCTCAATCATTAATTTAAAAAAAATAATTTTGAGTGATTGTGGAAAATTATCAATAAAGGTGTTAAATTTGAGAAATTGCAGATTGGCCTCAAAAAGTAAAATGCATCTTGTATCATCCTTCTAGGCAATGATATGGCAAATAAGCAAGGATTCATTCCATCACAGATGGTATCGGATTGAAGAGCAGCCATTGCTTGACCTCCTTTCATTGCCGAATGCTGGCGTTCAGCAAATGATTGCAGCAGTGAAACCATCTAAACAATCGTAATGGCATGGTTTTGTTGCTCGCACAAGCGTCCATGATGAAGCAGAGGTCAAAGATATTGGTTTTTATATAAGGGCATGTGGGACTATATCGATTTTCATGACTTGACCAATGTTGCAATGCCTTTGAATGAGGGATGGGCTTGATAGTGTGCGGAAAATTTGAGGATTGATATAGGCTATCCCATATATATATATATATATGAAGTTAATCTAGAATAAGCGAACGCAACCATCGATTGAATTGTTGATAAGGTAAATTTGAAATGATTCATTATCTTTGTTATTCGTATCCCCTTTGTTTGTAGAGCATGCTTGTTTGATATGGACATTATTGAAGGATAATTGCAAGCCCCCTTTGTTTGTAGAGCATGCTTGTTTGATATGGACATTATTGAAGGATAATTGCAAGCCCTTCAAGTACTAAAGTTTCCTCATCAGTTTGTATTATGAGCATGTACAGGTTGTATGGCTAGTTTGGTTTGCTTCAATTATTTTTCCCTCTTGTTTTAAATTTGCTTTTGGCTCACTGGAGATATCAATCAACTATTGGAATAGGCATGTGTATTTGAATTGGAACCCAACAAAGAATTATACGGTTGTTACCTGCTAGCAATTCACCATACTTTGTTGGACTTAGATTGATCCTTCATGGGTATTTTTTTCGTAGATTCAACATTGCAGTAGATTTGATAGATGAAGATAAAAATGTTGGCCAATTGGATCTTACTAGAAGATTTGTGTGGATGAGATTCATGGATACGAGGCAACTTATCTAGTGCAAAAACTATAATGTTAAGCTACAGTACTGTAAACCATCTACAAATTTTTTAATAATTATATGGTTTATATGCTATCAACAAGATATATGTATATATTAATCTTATTGATTAGGAATACATGCCATTATGAATCACACACATCTTACTTTCTGCCTTTTCTATGGCCAATTTCATTTATGTCATTTTTGACAAGTCATTTTGTTGATTTCCTTTGGAAATTGGCTATGTTCAAGTCGGATTTAACCTCCGCCTCCTTTTTTGGTAAAAAGCCTATCCTTTAATCATGAATACTGGTTTTATATGCCTATTGGCATAGTGAGATAAGTAAAGCATAATATGGGATTATATGTTCTCTCCAGAATGTTGATACATGCGATCCCTAGTATGAAGAACTTGAACGGATGATCTTGTTTACTGCTGGTCATGGAGAATTTCTTAAGTAAAATGCAAGAGGATACACATGAAGATGATTGCAAGCCCTTTATGTGCTTAAAGTACTAAAATTTGAACAACTTGAAAAACAAATGGTTCAACTCTTGTAGTTAAAAGGAGCCCTCAACAGGTTGAGAAACAAAGATTAGGTCTTCGAGGCTCTGATTTTTTTTTAGCATGGGCAGGGAAAAAAAATTAGGTTGATGACAAGGAGTTGATGTATAGAGCATAGTTTTGAAAACTGGACCGGATAGGCCAGTCAGACCGGTGAACCGATTGGGGAATTGATCTGTTTAAGAGTGATGAAACGAAAATGCATGTGAACTGGTTTGAACTAGTTATAATTAGTCAGAACCGGCCAAAACTAGTGAACTGGACTATTGAATTAGTTTTTGCAAATTTTTTTATATTTTTTATAAAAAATAAAAACTTATAATTTCATAACAATTAAAATATAATACCTTTATAATTCTAGATCAATTAAATTTATATTTTTTATAAAAATATTTTTAGCATAAATTATTAACATATTTATTATACTTTGTTACTTATTTATTTATATCATTAATTTATATTGTCTATTTTTTTAGTTTTTAGTATAAATTATTATTATAAATATTTATAATATTAATATTTACATTTGTATATATATAATTTATATTTTTTAATTCAAAATCGATCCAACTAATGAATCACTGGTTTAATCAATAAACCACTGAACTAGTAACTTTTTTGATTCAATGATTAATCCGGTTTTAAAAACTATGGTATGGAGTGGTTGGATTAGCATTCCTCATCAGTCAATGCATAAGGGTTATCTTTGTAGTTTTCCCCAAAAGATTTTTCCCATAAATTATTTTTAGTACTTTGCTAAACATTCATGTGACCATATTTTTAGTACAACCATCCAATAGTTCTTTAATCATAGCCTTCAAATTAAACAATGATTTCATATGGAAGCATAAATTTATGGAAGGAGACATTGATTGAGGAAAATTGCAGATTGAATCCAACTAGTAAAATAAGCTTATTTCATATTATTGCCGATAAGGCAATTAGTTGGCAAATTTTAGATTGAACCTTGCAAATAATTGAAATGAGGATTTAAGGATGCCTATTGTGCAAAATAAATTTTAGATTAAACCCTAAATTTTTGAGGTTAACAAAAATTTAGGGATTTAAGGATGAAGCATGATTGAAATGAGGAAAATAATTTTTTTTAATAAACAAAGTAAAGAGGAGATTTATACATATGTTTCTTGGACCTTCTTGGACACCATGATGTTGGTCATTTGGGTGACTAGCTGTTCAAGAATATCTTCAACTATAGAAACAACTGAGAATGGAAAAGAGTTGGCTTGTTAGCATTATAGTTATTGGCCAAATCAAATCCAACAAAAGTGAAATAACCCAAGTCTGATTAAAAAGCTTGAGAGAATTGTTAACTAGATATAAGAAAAATTGTAAAGGTGACAGAATCAAAATGAATATAGATAGACAATGGGATTTAGATTGGAGGATATTATAAATTAATGAAGCTAAGTAAGTGAAGAGAAAGAAAACAAGTTTGGATTTTGAAGCCCTTTTCCTTTTCACTTTCTCATGTTATTAATGTTGTGTACTCCTAACTTTCTCCCTTTCAGATTTTAGATTAAATTAATGCATTGATTTTATTTAATATTTCTCCATGAATTCATAAAATTATTAAAATCTAGCAAACTATGAAGATTTGGAACCTTGCCATCATTTGCATTCCAAACTTCAGCAATGTCTTAATGGTTTTGCTACAAATTTTGCTTCTTTCAAATTCCTCATTTGAAGCTAAAGTAAAATATTTAATGTCGAAATGGAGGATGACTAGATTAAAGACAAGAAATAGACCTGGAAAAAATGAGACTTTCAACTCTTTTCATTTCATCCATTTGGGCTATTTTGACAATTATTCCCAAATTATATTGACAAATATAAAATTATATCTTATCTATTGTTTGTACACATGGCACTTCTACATCCTGCCTTGTGCCTAGGGTTTCAAACCTAAACTTCTCTAAAAAACATCATAGCCTTCACCTAAATTATTATTTGAAAGATATTTTCTATAATTTTTTTATATAGGAAAAAAGTATTATTTGATACTGTACCTTATGATTATAAAAAAATATCCCTAATTATAATACTAAAGAAAAGTAACTTTCTCTTAAAAAAAAGAAAATTATCTTCTATCAAACTTATTTATTATATTTAATATTGAACATATTACATATTTTCTATTATTTTAATAGTTTATATTAGATACTTTATATATATATTTTTTTGTTTTGGACCCCTTATCCAATAGATCTTATTAGACCCTTGATTAATTTGAAGTTGAGTTAGGTTAGACCTAACGAGGGAAAGCTCTTCTAATACTAATTTTCTTCATTTATAATACTTGAATCCTAAATATTGCTTAAGGGGAACTAAGTTCCAATTACTTAAGTTAACTGGTATTGATTTATAAATTAGATACCTATAAATTAAATATTCTATAAGCAAAAGCCTTTTTGCCTTAAAAAATTAGATATTTATATAAAGAGAAGGATGTAAATTACCCTACCAATTTTGGGATGGTTACATTTTATTCTTATTAACTTTGGAAGGTTGTAGATCAAAATTTTAAATTATAAAAAACTTATAATTAACATCCATAATCTACATAGTTATCTATTTTATTAAATTATGTGATTTTTAAGAAGATTTTAAATAAGAATAATAGTATTATTATATGTTAATTTATTATATAATTTTTTACACATAATTTTTTTGTTTTGTGATTAATAGAAATTAAACTAAATATAAAAAAATTTGATTAAACAATTGAAAATGAGTTGTCAAATTATGTTAAAAAAATGATGTGATAAAACCACATATAATAACACTATGATTCCTGTCTAAAAAAATTAATGAAAAAATTACATAATTTAATAAAATAGATAAATAAGTAAATGATGGGTATTAATTGTAAGTTTTTTTAATAGTTTAAAGGTTTGATTTGTAAGTTTTCGAAGTCAGTGGGATAAAATACAACCATTCTAAAGTTAGTGGAGTTAATTTGTATTTTTCTCTTATATAAATTATATATATATATAATGTTACTTACATTCCTCCTTCCTCATTCTACTTTCACTATCTTTTTATATATAAAAAAATAAAAAAAATTCTAGTATTATATTAGCATAAAAAACTGAGAACTAATTCCATGCAAATGTTACTAAATGTATTATTTTTTTAACCCAATAATTTAATTTTCTCAAAAATAGATGATTTCCTACTAAAATGAAGTAATTCTCTATTGGATTAGAATGTTGAATTGACAAAAATGATATAATTAGCAACATTTATATGGAACTAATATTAAATCTTTAATGCTAATATAATACTATTTTTTTAAAAAATAAATTGACTTAATCCATTCTTTAATAAATTTAAAAAAACCCTTTTTTTTCTTCTTCTTAATATGCTAAGAAACTTTATTCTATATATATTTTATCTTTAACGGGCAGACAAATACCACAGAATGATGCCAACGAGTATTGGTTCAATTGGTTTGGAAGTTCTGGTTAAGATTCCGTTCTCCTCTTTCCACTTTTGTGGGTAATGGATCCTCTTCTCCATTTTTTTAATAAATAAAATAATAATAAAATGGGATAATGATTTTAAATATTAGAGTATTAATAAAATTTTCTCTTTTAAATAAGAATCATTTTTAAAATTGAAAATTTTGTTCATTAATAGACAAATTTATCTGAATTCAATGTATTTTTTATTGAATGAAAGCATTATTAGTAGATCCTCTTTTCCTTTTGATTGAATAAAGGAAGGATTGATTCAATCATGGCTACGAAGACAGAGACAAAATCTTGTTTTCCATTTTTTTGTATTTTTTTAACGGATCCTTTGGTTAATTATATATTATGGAGAGCTATACCTCTTATAAAGTTGGATATTTTTATCATTAAATTGTATTTTTAAAATTGAGATAGATTCAAATTCCCCCTCAATCTGGGGGTTTAGTATGCCACTAGGTTTCTCCCATAGATGTCACTTATTCTTGTCATTATTAATTAAAAAAATGACACCATGGAATAAAATCCTTGATAATTAGTTATTAGTTTTTAACTTAAAAATTCTAATTTTCTTCAATCATAATATTGGCCACATGCCCATTTTTCAATAAAAAAATACTATATGCACTAAAACTAAAATATAAAATTAAATTTTGAATATTTTATATTTATTGAATTTTTTTTGTCCAAAGGCCTCGGTATTCAATAGTCACATTGAACTTTGACTAATCCGGGTGGAGTCAGGTAGATCCAATGTGGGGGATAAAGTTCTCCTAACAGTAATTTTCTTCATTCATAAGGCTTAAACCTAAAACTTTACTTAAGGGATCGAGTTCTTCATCACTTGAACCATCTATTATTAGTATATTTATTGAATTAAGTTTTATAATATTTATCTTTATATTTTATATTTAATTGATAATCCTTGGTTTACATTAGAATTTCAAATACTTTTGCTTTTTTTATGTCCAAATTTAGAAGTAAATAGATCGTTTTATTTCAACATTAAGACAATTTATGGCTCCTTTAAAATCTCATGGTGATACTAATTATTACAAATAGCAAGCTAGAACTTAATTAATGTATGATAATAAAAAAACGACAAATCTTATCAATTAACTCGAGGTAAGGGTTGGCACTTACCTATTTAGGTTGTTGTAATGAATATTCTATCCATTTATAAATCATGATTATAATTATATTTAGTTATGGATTTGCAGGCTGGTATCTTTCTACATGCATTGGATTTCCGCGTGTCAACGATAATAACAAAAATGTAAGATAAAAGCATAATGCATGCACACATGAAGTTAGATCAATTGATAACGTTTAAAGTAAATCAAATACACGTTTTCCATATATTTTTTTTAAAAATTAAATATGATTTATATGAATTTTTATATCATTTTTTTGTGATTTATATCAATTTAACCGTTGGAGTATAAGCAAGTACAATATTGATCTTATGTACATACCAATTTTCTTTCTTTTTTGAAAAATTCAACAACAATATACATATAATTAAATACCTAATTTTTTTCATATATTTTAAGAGCGTAGTTTACATCAACTTTAGGATATCATTATGAAGTATATATCAACATAGCTTACAAGATTAATATTCAAAATTTGAACAGTAAATTTATTGAAAAAAATCATTTATTAAAATTATACAATAATATAAGAGTAATTTTAAGTTATATTGGCATCAATTGATTACGACATATGCCTAGGCACCATTTGTTAGTCAGAGAATATTTTTGTAAAAAAATTATTATATATATATATATATATATATTGACTAATAAGTCATATGTTTAAAATAAATGATACATATAGTTTTAGTAGATGAAAGTAAATTCTTCCTTAAAATAAAGAAAGTTACCTTCTTTAAATTTTTTATATTTAATATTAAATAAATAAAATATTAATTTTTATTTTAATATTTATATTTTATAAAAAATTTCATTTAAATAAATGGAAATATATATATATATATGTATATATATATATGTATATATATATATATATATATATATATATATATATACATATATATATATATATATATATATATATATATATATATATATATATAATGTTAGGGAATGTGAATGTTCTCTTTCTCTTTTTATTTTTATATTTTCCGTGGAAAAGAAATAGAAATAAAATTTTAAAGTGAAGTAAGACTTATTTTTCTTTATAATGTACAACGAGACTCACAGAATATTTTTTATGTCCATAATCCTTTATTACGACGAGAAAAAATGGGAATTCAGATCCAACATTTGGTTGGCCGTGTCCCGTTCCCATGAAACATCGTCACTGATTTCACATATAAAGGAAAATGAGACAGCAAATATGGATAATAAGCGTGCAACAATAAACCCCACATAAGCGGATAGCCACATGCTTCTGCCAACCAATGACAAAGTGCACCAATCGTTGAGCCATTTTAAAACTCAAGGGCCAACCAATTCTTGTGGATAATGAGGGAGAGACACATGCACTCTTTAAATGATTCACAACACTTTGTGAATTCTTTTAAAATATTTTTATAAAAATTTTTTCTCTCTTAATATATAAATAAAATAATATTATATATTTTTATATCTTATAAGTTATAATTAAAAAAATCTTAAAATTATAGTAGAGGAGAAAATAGCTTCTTTTTTGAAAAAAAATATTATCTTTTATCAAATTTATTTCATTTAGTATTAAATATATTAATCATGCATTTTCTATCATCTCGATAGTTTATAATTTTATTCTTCCAAAATATATTTTAATTAAAAATAAATAGAATTTAAATACTTTAATTATGTATTTTATGAGTATATATTATACTTGAATCGATTTTAAATTCGAAAGAAATCATTTTTATTAAACTTGTACTATCATTGGCAGAGGCGTGCCTAATGGATGGAGAGAGAGAGAGAGAGAGAGAGAGAGAGAGAGAGAGAGAGAACTTTAATTGAAACGTTATGGTTGTTTAACACCATTGGGGATTCTTAATTAATATGTGATTGTGATAAGATGATTCAATTTTTTATAAGGTAAGCTCAACAATAATTTGGTGCTGGAATATTTTAAAAACCATGTTAGATTCTTAATTAATGTGTTAAGATGGTCCAATTTGTGAATATTTCAATTTTATGGGCAGAAAAGAGAATGTCTTTGATAAGGGCGAAAGACACTCACACGTTCTTTGAAATTTAACGGAATGAAGCAGACTTCTTATTTAATTTTAAAATTTATTATATATATATATATATATATATATATATATATATATATATATATATATATATATATATATATATATATATATATATATATATATATATATTTAAACCTAAATAACTTTTTTAAAGTAGAGTATTGAGAAAAGATGATCGTATATACAGGTGAAATTAAATAATATAAGACATATTTTAAGCATAAAAAAAAGAGATGTTTTAAATATTTTATGATCAAATATAAGTTTTGATAAACTTAAACGTCTAAATATAATGGCTTGTGGAAAATTTAAATTTAAAATTTTAAGTATAATGATTTTCATTTTTCGAAAGAAATTTTTGTGGATTTTCGAAGACATAAAAATAGTTCATGTGAATTTTTAAATTAGAATTTTTTTTTTATCATATTCGAAAGGAGGCCAAAGTATTCTTTCCTTATAATAGAAGGATATCAATACTTTTAAACTGGCGAATTTATGTGTATAACTTTTAAACAAACTTCACATTATTCTAACATAATTTAGTTGTTCATATTTTATATTGTGCATGTTATAACCTCTCGTTTGAAATTTCAAAAAATTAAAATTAATTTAATTATGAAATTAAACTTGTGATTAATTAAATTTATGAATAATTTTAATCACAGATTTAATTTTATATTAATTGAATTTTTTAAATTCCAAACAACGACTGCAATGTACATGCAAGTGTTCATCCTTAGCAAAAGCTAACTATTCCGTGTTAGACATTTTTAGAATCATGCTGGCACTGGTAAGGTACTAGTCAAAATAGTGATAGGAGGGGTGGGATTTGAGTTGAGTAGCTCAACTACTTGCTCAACTCAATTCAATCAAGTTATTTATTGATTTGTTTAGTTTGTGAGTAGTTGCACTATAATTTTTTCGTTATATTTTCATACATATATAATATAATTAATAATTTAACTTATTTTTATAATACTAAGCTTATATATTTAATAAATTGTAATCACACTAAATATTATATATTTTGTTAATAAATATATATTTATTATTATTTAATTAATTAAAAATATACTAATTTAAACTCAAATCAAACTCGAGCTTAGCTCAAATTTTTTATATTTTAAATGAATCATATTTAATAAGATTAAAACTTAACTTGACTTAATTCTTAGTGATGATCAAATGAGATAATCTTTTTAACAATTAAAATATTAATGAGTTTCTCCTTTTCTAACAAGGATCATCCCCAAAATTCAAACTTCTATCCTCTGACAAGTTAAGTTCACTTGAGATCAATGAATTGATAGCTTATTAGCATCATTATTGGTTCTTAATCTATAACATTTTTCACTTATATTTTTGTAACATTTAGAATCACCACTAGGATTTGTGCCGTGAAGTTATATATAAAATGCTGTTTTCCTAAAGATTACAATAGAAAAAACAATAACCAATTCAACAATGGTACGTCATTGTGAAATGGTGAATAGACCGACCATCCAATTAATAGGAAAGAAGCCTTCTCAAGCATCAACCAACCTAATGACTTGGGTTCCAAATCAAACGTAGCTTTAAGATAAGCAACTTGGGTCCCACCTCATTGTATATATCAATGCACTCTTGTAGTAGTGCAAGATGACAAGAATAAGTCATCAACGATCAATAATTGGATGATATTATAGAATATTGTACCAATACACAAAAACCTATGCTTACCCCTATCAAGAAACTAATTAAACTTTTGGAAGAGACTATAATTATTCCATTACTATATAGCCACAGCCCCACTTAGAATTCTTATTCTTGTTCTTCTTCTTGTTGCATAATCAGGATTGATGGCCATTAACTGCAGTTTCTCAACCCAAATCCCAATTCAGAAATATGGGTCATGTTTGAAGATTGCCGACAGAGATTTGATGGCCAAAAGCAACTATATTTCAATGAAAAAAGCAGTACCATTACTGAGAATCAGATTATCCACCAAGTTCAAGGTCAAACCTTAAATTCTTCCCTCTTATATTTACATGCTGGTTCTCTTTGATGTATACTTTTATCACACTGTAACGAATTGTTTGGCAGTTAAGAAAATGGAGGTAATGGAAAAAAAATAAAGGATCTTCTTTCTCATTAATGGTTTAATCTTGTGAAAGATATATGAACTTTTCTTTTCCTTTTTTCCCATTAATTCTTCTCCGTCCAAACAAATCACAAGTTTCGCTGAAACAAAAAACTGTTGAATGTCACAGAGATATCAGAAAATGAAACTTTGGTTTCGCTGATGAGTAGTAATTTGTTTTCAGGCTTTTGAGGATGAAGCTGAGGGCATAGTTTGCTATGAAGATGAGAATGGAGAACTAATCTGTGAAGGGTACGATGAAGGACCTCGTCTTTCACAAATTTCAAGGCCAAGTTGTCAATCGAGGTAAAGAATCTACCCATTAACTTAATTATCATTTTTTAATTGACAACGAGCATAGAATCGATTATTTCTGATATTAGAAGATTAGATTTTCTAATCGTATATTTTTGATACAGTAAAAATAATTTGATGATCCATATATCTTATTAGACTGATTTTTCATCTAATTGGGTAAGGCTTAGATTTTGTTGCATGTTATTCTGAATTTTTTTTCTTAAACTTTTTCTTTCTGACTGTATATTTTGATGTTTTTTCAGAGATGTTGAAATCATGAATATGTTTCTCCAAAAAGGTTGGCTTCAATTTGTGCAAGGGGAGGAAATCAACCTATCTAATTGTGGAGTTTATGTGAAAGAAGACTTAAACTTCAATGGCTTCAATAAATCCTGCCAGTGACCCATGTTAAATTATAGGTTTTCACACAGTTCATTGCAGTGGCAGTATGGTAATTAAAACCAGAAAAACAGAGGACTGTGAGTGGTGAAACGAAACGAAACGAAACGAAACGAAACGGAGAAGCACTGGGTCAAGTGGGTTTGATCTTGATGCACATTTTTCTGGCAATTTGTACAGAACTCATAATTATGACAATGATCTCTTTTGTTTTGTTTCATTTCCATTTTATGTAAAGTGACATGTATACTACTGTTGTAGGTTTTGTGATGAATAAGGAAAGATGGAAATGATGAATTAATGATCACTTTCTAATCAGAAGTCGCATTTAATTTTGTCTGAATAACTCTCTGAATTTAAAAAAATAGATTATTAGTGACTAAAATTATACTGCTACTTATTTATTTGTTTTTAATATTATAGTAATAAAATCACTAAATTTATATACACCGATATTCGAGATTAAACTCGTAATACAATAAAAAAGTAAAGTCTTGAAAAAATCATTGAATGTTATGAATCAAAAGCTCTCGACTACATTTCATCCATTTATTTTTTTGTATTTTTTCTGATTTACAAGGATATAATTCTATTTTAATTTTTATGATATACATAATACATCTGTTATAGGAGGACTGGCAAGTCAATTTAAATTTAAATGTCTCTATGAGTAGATGTAGGAATAAAAGTCGAAATCAGAATGTAATAATGGTATAACTGTATTAGGAATCCTCCCACCGTAATAGAGGGTGTAGGAATCCATTTTTAGGCATTTCATGCATGTTTAAATAATTTTGTTAGGTCACATAATCCTGCAACCAAGGGATCTTAAATTCTCACAACTTCAAGATATATATATATATATATATATATATATATATATATATATATATATATATATATATATCAAATTTCCACCACTAGAAGGTGATTATAAATTACGTATTTAATGTCGGTACAAGGATTTTTTTTAATATAAAAAAAGCTTCTTCGTGTAAGTTAAAATTTAATATATAACATTACCAAAAAAAAATTAATATACAAAATCTTATACATTTTAAAAAAATTGATTTTTTTAAGTTCAACAAATCCTTTTTGTGTTAACAAAAGGGGAAGGAGAAAAATTACATTTTACTAACATATGATTTTATCTTTTTTCACTTAATCCATTTGTAGTTTTAAATATAACAATTCACCTATTTGTACTTTTAATTGTTAACACTTTGGACAAAAAACAATTAACAATTTAAGTTAGTAAAATATTAGCAATTAAAGGCACATTTAGGTAAATTACAACACTTAAAACTATAAGTGAATTAAATAAAAGAGTAAAACTATGGATAGGTAAAATATTTATATATATTTTTAAAAAACCCCATTGTTTAATTTGCAACACAACAACTCATAAATTTTTTAACTTTTTATAAAAAAAAATTATACCTTTCATTAAAAAAAAAAAATGCAAAGAAATATAAAGAGTTGTCAAAATGTTTACCGAACAGAACATGGCACAGGTAATAATCAAGGGTCTATTCAGAGCATGACCCTCACACCAAACATCAGTTATTTCATCTTACACTTATAAATTAACCAAACATAATAGAAAATGCTCAATATGATACAAAATGTGTTATAATTAGACTGAAGTTTGGAATATCTGAGTTTAGGTAAGAACAATTTGATGTGGTATATATATAAATATATACATGTAGTGCTGCTAAATACACCACTGACTACATGTATAATACATGACTATATGGTTTTTGTACAAAGATTTCATCCAGAGGTCATCAAATATTTCCACTCCAGATAAACATCCTGTAAGCTTCTAACAGCCATCTTGCATTTTCTAGCAAATAACTGTGGTGTGTCTCTTGACAAAAATCACAAGAAGAATTTCTATATAAATCAAGGGAAGAAACAAGAAATGGAAAAGGATTATATATGGGAAGAAAAATTTACAAAAACATAGCATCAAAGAATCATTCAGCTGGAGTCCTAGATTGTGTGTTTTCTTCACATAATTCAGACTGGGATTTACTAGGTATGATAGTTGGAGGGGACCACTGATCTGGAAGCATGAGAAAATAAGTCGTCATTGCTTTCCGGAACCTTTTCTTGTATTGCTTGGGTGATATTACCGTTGGAGATGAGTTCTTTGGCCCTCCAAGGATGCCTGATGCTTTCACCCATGTTTCAAGATGCTTGTCCCATGTATACTGCCTCATGAAATCAATGATTCCAAGAACTAGTTCATGCTTCTCTTCGTCCACACCGACAAGTAATGAGTAGTCCATCACATCGACCGACTGCAAAAGAGCAAAGACAGTTATACGGTGCCTCTTTGTATGGACTTCTACATTTTCAGAAAAAAGACTTCTTCCATCAATAAGGTACTTCCCTGAAGGATTATGCATTTAGAGGGCATTTTTGAAATGCCAGAGCAGTGGAAACAAGCTTGAAATGTCTCCATTTTTTTTTCACCCTCAAGAAGCCAAGGGTCAAAAATAGAAAAGCCACAGAGACCCCTCTAAAACAAGAAGAGATGAGACTATTCAGAGAAGGAAGAACACATTTTGACACTTACAGCAAGAAATGCAGTATCGTTCCAGACAGCTCTCTCTAACAACCGCTTTGCTTTGTTTCCCACAAAAATGGGAGAAGTTGGCATTGCTTCTATCAAGTTCTGGTCCAGCAGAACTTTGTTACTTCCACTAGAATCTGGATTATACCGAGACCTTGAAGATCCTTTGAGATCATACAGCCTCGTCACAGTTCTCTTAAATAGAAGATTCTCCATAACCAAAACATCCATCTTCGATTCCTTCCCTCCTTTTAGATGCTTTGATGTAACCTTTACCACAGAAAGCCAACAGCAATTGATGTGGTTAAGATGATTGGTACTAAGTGAAGCAAAATACAGGAACACGAATTAACATTAACATATGACAATAAATTTCAGGTATGATTTTTCATGGTCGGTCAAATAATTGGTTTAGTGAGCATAAATTTAAAATTCAACAGTGGGGGAGGGGGAATCACTAATTAAGAAGCCGAAACTTTTGTTAAATAGGGAAGCATTTGAACATAAAGATTTTTTTTTTTTTAATATCTAATTTTGGCAACTTGTGCATTATAGCTAAGAGAAACAGGAAAATTAATTGAAAAATTACTTTCGTGGAAATTGAAAAACATAAGTCTAAAGGCAATGGAATTGTCCTGATTGCTGAGTGTGATTTTCAGACAGAAGTGATAGATCCAAAACATTCAAACAAAATAAGCAGGTGAAAATCTCTGGCCTCGACAAAATCAACAAAAGTTTCCTGCAATTAAAATGATACTTAAGTGGTAGCTTGCCCCTTAATTAACAGGGCATACTGCACTATTAGGCATTTACTAGAGCAAAATAATTTTTGTTAAAGTAAAACAAGTTTACCATGTTGTGAATTCTATGGTGCCCTAAGGGTTTGAAACCCAGGGTGAAACAGAAAATTCATCAAAATTCCAAGCTCCATTCCACTGGGCAACAGAAAATTTTGGTATTTTGGTATGTATACTTCCATTACCCATGCCTTGCAAGGATACTGGCATCTAAAACTTCTTTGGACAAAAAAACCAAGTCCCCACTAATAAATATTTTCCCTTAAACTCTATTTTATTGCTATTAAGCTTTTCATTTCATAACTAGACTTGGTACATTTTCAAACTTAGCATATGAAATTCAACACGTAAGGCTCTGCTGCCAAGTACCTGGTATATCCCAAGAATCTTTGCCAGACATGTTGGACTTCCAGAGCCAATTGATTCTGAAAGGTACTTGAAGTATTCAGGAGCAAATTTAATGAATGACTCAAGCTCAGTTTTGGTGACTTGTTTGATGATAAATCTATCATCCAAGGTTTTCGCAAAAAACACATTACTCTTTCCACCTTGAGCCCCCCATTTCTTACAACGACTCAAGGACCTTATATAATCAAGTTCTGAAGGACAACAAACCCTTCTTAAGGCTTCAAACCTCTTGGCATAGTAACAAGTCACAGAATGTCTTCCCTTACCAAGGGGACCATCATCTCCAAAGGAAACTCTGGCATGCATAGCCTTTGAATATGATAAAGGATCCAACATTGGAGAGCTACGAGACCCAGACATGGAAGATAAAGTATCATCTGTTGACAAAACACTTCTTTGAGAATCCAAAGCTGTATCATCAGTTGAAAAGAATGATTGGAAGTTGCTTGAATCAGATAAATTCAATGAGGTTCCAAAATCAACTCCATCTTTTGGTCTTTCTCCTTCATTGGTCATTTGAGCAAGATAATCAGGTGACATTAAGGCATATGATATTATACTTGAGGGCTCATCGTTGTATACTGGAATTACAGTGTCATTAACCCCAATTGGTAGAAGCAGCCTTGCTCCCCCATGGAGTTCCAGCTCCTGGAAGGATGAAATATAGATAGGATTGTAATCAACTAGTGAATCAAGCTTCTGTGTATTGGCTAGAAAGTTCTTGTTAGATGTACGATATAAGTTTAAGAAGGGCATTCCTAGCCAGCTTAAAGAGTCTTCCATGTAATCATGACCCTTGGAAGCAGAATAGATACTTTTTGGGGCATTCTGTTCTTCTGCATGATCCTCTAGGTTGAATTCTCCTCTTGGTAAAGTAGCGGCTGAAAAATTTAGTTCAGACTTTCCAGGAGTAATAAAAAGGCTGTCTTTTGGTAATCCAAGTCCTGGGTGGTTTTGACCGGTCCATTTTGCCTCAAGGGTATCAGACAAACTAGGAATGGCGGAGAACTGTCCATCAGAGAGTGATCTTTGAACACCAAACCCAAATTCAAAAGGGTCAGATTGCTCATTTACACTCATGCTGACAGAAAGCCTTGGTTGGTCATCCTTGCTCATCTCATTTTTCTGATGCAATGTATCAGATTGAGATATGTTGCTATCAACTCCTCCCAGATCTGGGTTATTTCTGAGCTTTGCATCCACAAGAATAGAATCCAAACCACTGAAGTCTCTACCAGGCTTGGAGGCCACAATTGTCTGATTTTGGTCAACTTGTCTCTCCTTGTTCTCCGAAGTTGGACTGCTTAAACTGCTTTGGTTTCTAGGATTTTCTAGCTTTGCCACATTTATAAGATGATGGTCCCACATATAAGATTGAAAAAACAATTGCCTACGCAATCGGTTAACTTCCAGAATATCAAGACAGCTTTGGCCCATCTTTTCTTTGTTCAAAATCTTTTGAAGTGTTTCCTGAGAAAACCAAGAGAAAATTAAATCACAAACATTATAGAACTAAAATATTTATATGCTGCTCTAAGAGTGCGCTAAGAAGGAATCCAAACTCAGTGGACCATATTCCTTTGGGGACATAAAATAGAAATGGGATGAACCAAAAACCCCACACATGATTTACACTTCAATAACTTCAATTTCCACTCATTCTGTTTCATTTGTTTCAATTTCACTCCTATAAAAAACTTTAAAGCCAGTCTGAGGAGTCTTAGAGCAACCAAATGGAAAGTTGGACAGAGTAACTAATCATTGTTCTTGATAGCATTTATCGTGTGGTTTAATACCATAATTGATCAGGAAATACAAGCCATTTTTTACACATAGGACCTGTCTAGAGGTCTTAGTTTCAAGTGTTGACGTCTTAGGGCCTCACCTCAAATTCTCCTTTCTCCCTTTGCAACATACTCTCAAGTACAGCAGTATGGCGTCTTAACTCGGGTGGTTTTTGGCCTCCACTAGGTGTCAGAGTGCTAGAACTTTTCTCTCCAATTTGACTAAGAGCATTGAGTACTTCGGAAAATAAAAGCTCTGCTCGGTTAACCACCTGTTACAATCATATATTAGTGGTCTCCTACAATACAACTGAATTTTAAATTGAGTTTGTAATTACTGAACCTCATCCATTTCTTTTTGTATCCACTCCTGATTCCCAAGATTAAAATCCAGTTTATGTGGAGGAAGGTAGACAGAATGCACATCTATTGATGCATAACGAAAGCAAGCAACAGTAGTTCCAAATCTGCACCATGTGAAAACCACAAGAGTCAAGAATAAGCATAGTGAATTGTTAAATCCCACAAAGCAGCACACATGAATAAGTAACAAACACGATCATTGCTCATGAAGGCCCACAATAAATGAAGCAAATTTATCTTCCTTTCATAAAGATATACTAAATTTTCATGACCTCCAAAAAGGGTATAGAATGGATCCTCCTACATCATTTAATCAGGCTAAATATAACCAGAAGGGTATGTTTCATTTATATCATGAGTATCACATATCAAATTTGACCATGTAAAATAGTTTGGAGATCATGCCCACAGACTTGGCAGTTTTACTATACTACAGCGTAATAGGCAATCAAGAATATATGGTATCATATTTGTTTAACTCCTACATGATAATGGGGAGGAGAACAAACATACCCATAGAAACGAAGGCAGTCTCTGTGTAAGGAATGGCCACAGCTTGCCACCCGACTTGCAGCAGCATGGTTTGAAAAACTGAGCTCCAAGAATTTCCCAAATGACAAACCCCAAGCAGCATCGGACATTACTATTCTATGTGTAGCAGGTGGAAAACCATTAATTCTTGGACACCGGAGGCATCTGTGCCACATCCAGATCTTTCCATCCCTTTCACCAGGGAGGAAAAATTCTGGAAGTCTTTTTACAGATATGGTAAGAGTTCCCTGCCGATGAGTATAACAATAGACATGTGCCTCTGATGGCATTTCACAAGAATGGCATCGATAACTCTGAAAACAAGTGAAGTTTCCTCTGTGTCAATATGTATTGTGCCATAATTCAGATAACAAAGACATGCATGCTTATTTCTGAGGCAGAAACCTACCTGATCAAATAAATGGTCCCGCAAAAACCGACCTAGAGGTTTATCAAAGCTGCCATAGTATTTAATTCGAAAGAGATGAGACCGCTCACAAACAGTTCCCTTCCATACACACCGGGAAGACAAAGACACCAAAATGCTTTGATGGTCTGAGGGTGATGGAGGGAACTCTTCTTTTAGAAGTAGAGGCTGTTCATTCTTGGATCCTGGTTGATTGGGATGATTTGGAACATCCTTTGAAGATAATGCCTCAAACCCATTTGGTTGATTGGTATAAATTTCACCATGACCATTTTGAGTGTCAGCCAAAATGCCTTGCTGCAATTCCTTTGCCACAGTGTCATTCACAGAAATCTCAGGAACCATAAATTTTTTGGGGTATATTTTGTCTCTTTCTTGACTAGTACAAGCAAGAATCTTTTTACGGTACAAATCTGAAATGGGCTCTGAAGAGGTTGAGGGAGTTGAACAAATGAGACCTGAACTGAGATGCATGGGTTGATCAGAACCATTTGATAAACAAGGTTCTGGATTGCCGACTGCTGAGGCTAGCTCAGCTAGTGTGACACTTCTACTTCTCCGTGGTTCAGTGCTAGGTGGAGGCCCAGGGGATTTTTCATTGTTGGGAATGCAGAAACCAGTCACTGTTGATATGGACCTCTCACTGCGTAGAGAGTTATCTGGAAGGGCCACAGTTATTGGACTGTTCAATGGGAGTTCAGGCAGGGTGGCTCCTTCATCAGCAAGAAAAGATGTCTCCAAAGCCAAATGATATGCTGCAAATACTCCGTACTGAATGACATGCTTTATCTTCTTCAATTCATCCATATTAGCACCCCTAAGTAAAACCTGTCAGATCAGAAAGAGAAGCTAGATGAACACTTGATATATAAATAATCAGAAAACATAATACAAAGATTGAAATATATTATGACAACCATTCATGTAGAAGCATATAGATTTAGAGTCTCACAAAAATTTCCCTCATGAATTGGTGTAAAAATAGTGAAAAGGACTTACTGTACAACCCAATGGTTTTGGGCAGCCTTCAAAATACATCAATGTCCTCACTGGTTTTTTCCCAGCCTGAGCACTCCCTAGATCTTCAAGAAACTTTTCCACGTGAAATTTCTCACAGTAGCCCAACTTTTGTGATGAGAGATGATCAATTGAAGGAACTATTTGAGTTCCTGTACAGCGTGCTATCCGCTCCAGGAGTGGCTTCTTGACATTAAGTACCAAAGATATGTCTTTAGCAAGAAGATATTCCTGTGCATACCGGGAAACTGATTTCTCTACCAGAAGGACATCAGGGTGGTGTGCAGCTATCTTTGCCACTGCCATCTTCAGATGATCCATTTCCTACATAAGGATGCAAAATCATAATCATGAATTCAAGTATGTAAGTAAACCATTGCAGCAGCAACCACAAAGGTAAGCAACCACAACCTGCTGCAACAAGGTATCTACACTAGACAAGAGATTAGTAACGCGCTGGTACTCAAGAGCTCCTCCAAGGATCAAAATATGAGGTTTATCTACTTTTGATGTCATTCGCCGATGGGCAACATTTTTCTTACAAACAACTCCTTTAATCACCATACTGAAAGATCACAAAATTGAAGAAGCAAGTCAGGCAGACAGAATGAATGGAGTCAATGGACAGTAACACATGAATGTTTCCCTTGTTCAATGTAACAGTTTTATAATCCACTAAAGGGTATAAGTGGGCATACAAGCTAGTAACCACATAGTGTGATTGTTTATGTTCCGATTTAGCTTTGATGTGAATTGTTAACGGATGGAGGAAAATAACTAGATTTTTACTTGAGTAGTATTGCAACTTTCTTTATAACCATGTTACATGATATAGAAAATGACATGGGACTGACCAGAAGAAAAATTCATTGGATTTCAGATTTCATAGACAAGTTTAATCTTCACATACTTCCTCAAAAACTAATAACCATTCCCTTGCTATGCACTTCAATTAGCTAGCCTCAAACTTCACTCATGCTAACCGCATGTCTTCAGATGTGCTCATATATTTCCTTTAATAGTTGAACAAAATTCCTAACTCCAAAACATAAAGCATTAAATTTGAAAAGGAAAGTCATACAAAGTTCCCAAAAATTCAGCAAGGTATGTCTGTCTGCACTCATTATTGTTTGTGACTTTTTTTTGGTCCATACCCTTATTTTCTACTGATATGAAAAATGAAAATTTGAAAGTATGATAGAACTCTTTTTGATAAGCCAAAAATTAAAAAAATCATGTGTGCCTTCACATCTTTACTCACACTAGGAAAGGGACCATGGTGCCATGTTTTCAGAGCATGGACTTACAGCCTACATGTTAAAACTCATCACAAACTATGACATCCACCCCGATGAACTGATTTATATAAGCCCATGAAAGGCTACAGCATGACCAAAATTAAATCTCAACAATCTATTAGACAGCATTTACCTTTCACTGCAGTGCCCACATGCTATGCATTTCACTTTCACATATCCACCTGGGTCCATTCCTCCACCTTTGCTCATATCTGGTTTCAGTAGTGTAGCTGCCTCCCATGACAGAGATGTGATTATCTCCAACCAGCAGTCTTTGTCATTATCTTCAATGGGCAGGTTCTCAACCTGTAACAGCTGAGCTACCAAAGCCTTAAAATGTCCATCGACAACATTCTTCATGGCTTTCTTTTGCTCCTCGTCTGACCTCTCCCTGTTGCGATACTCCCCACTGTCAAAACTGCTTGATGAATGTGAATATCCCCATTCCCCCGCAGCATTCCCATCTTCATCATTGTCATCATCATCATCATCAAACAAAATAGCTTCCCGTTCATCTTCTTCATCTTCTGGTTCAGGAGGGATCCATAGAAGTCCATTATTTTCAAAATCTACAGGCTCAGTGTCAACATCCTGCGAAACATATAAGGAGGAAGGTGCTTCACTTTCATCACAGCCATCATGTTCATCATTATTTTTTCCAATATCCGGAATTCCTTCCAAACCCTGTGTGTCGAAACTGTGGCATGTTGAAGGGTTACACAAAACTTGTTCATTGATGATTTCTCCATCTGGATGCACTTTCTGTGAACCATCAATGTCACTAAGTCCAATGAACTCATTTTGACAATAGTAACCATTCACTCGATGATGCCTCATATCAAGATCTGAGTGATACCCATTGTATTCATCCTCGTCATCATAACTCCTGAAACAAGACCAAAAGAATAATGTCCACAACTAATTGTAAAAACTTCTCATGGAATATGCATGAATTTGCACAGTATATGTACAAACTTTGCAATTTGATGGAGAACACAAAGTTTTGTACGTTAATGACACTTAATAAGAAAAAATACACCATCTGAATATTATATACAAATTGTCTGATACTTAATTCATCTCACACCCCTTGGCACAAACATATTTTAAGCTATCAGCTTAAACGCACAGAATGGGGCAACAGACAAATAATATAGCACAACACAAACAGCAACACTGGAAAATTTATAAAAGACAAAATATGACATGATGTAGATATATGCATAAAAAAATGACACAAATATGTCATTATTAGTATATCTATGACTGAGAGTATCAAGAATCAAGAAGTCAATAAGAATGTACACAATATATTCATAGTATACGTTAAATCACATTTCCAAGACATTTAACAACTGTCAAATATTGTATTTGAATATTTTAAATTCTTATGGATGCTTTATGTAGTAGGTTTTGGAGTGTTGTGGAGTATCAACATGACTGTCATAAGACACAGACAAGACTTTTTCTTCCTTTCTTTCTTTTCTATTTCTTTTTTTTTTTGGGGGGGGGGGAGTGTCCTTGTTCCATGTTATCAATATCCAAAGCTTAAATCTATTAATTAATAATTCTTTGTTCACAGTCACAACACATTTTAATTTGTCATGAATACAATGAAAAATGTGATTAATTAACTAATTTAAATATTAAACACAAAAGGCACAACTAATAGCAGAGTTAAAAATAAATTATGGTATAAGATTACAAATGAATATGTCCATCTGTTAACCAAAAAGAAATAGCATAATACCTGCTCTTTGAGAATCCATTCTGCTTTGGTGCTGGAATCCCCAGGTCTGCTACAAGGTCATTACTCCCTCTTAGAGCCGATCCACATTCCCTATCAATGCCTTTCCCCATTGTGGATGAGAGAAGCAGGCTTGGACCAGAAGCCTGTTGTGCTGGTCGATAGCACTCAACTGAACAGGGCATGGAGCAAGGAGTAATGTTACTACTGTTGGCAGTGCAACTCGATTTACTACTGCCCGAGCTTGAAATTGACAGTGAAGTACTATGATCCAGAATGGAAACTTGAATCCTGTTATTAAAAGTAGCGATTCCCTGTTCCCATTGTTTGTAACAAAAATTGCATACCCGAATCTTTTCAGACTCTTCCCACAAGTTCTTTTGGTTGTTGCTAGAATGAGTAGGAGGAACTGTGTGTGTAGTACACTTACCACAGAATATACGTCCACAATGTCGACAATGATGTCTTCGATTAAATAAGGTGAATTGGGAGTCACACTCGTAACATACCATACAACTATGGTCAGGCATCCAAAAATCCCTTGACACATTTGCCGTCTCAGATTGGCACCAAGGAATCCATGACTTGACAATGCTGACAAGCTCAAAGAAAGTCTTGTTTGGAGCATCCATTGACACAGAATCCTCCTTTCCCGTTCATTATGACATGCCCATTCGCCACCCTTAACAGACCAAATTGTGAATACGAAAACCACCCAAAATAAAGATCTAGAATCCCAATAGGAATGCAATCAATCCAACATCACAAGCAACAACACAAACAACTCCAAAGCAAACAGTTCTGATTCCAGGATCCAATTCTTTTACATCCACAAACAATCCCCAACCACGTTGAGGCAATTTGTGGTTCTCCATCTGAATCTAAAATACAACTTCATCAACAATTTGACACACAAGAAAACGCCACTGCAAATTCTATGAATTAGACCTTCAATTCAAAATTTAGAGAGAGAACCCTACGTCTATCAAATCCATCTTCCTCACTACACAAGCTTTGCAACTAAATTGACAGCATATGCTAAAGAACCAACATCAAATTAAATTATGAATAGGAAAGCCACTAATTTCAATAGCAACAAAAGCTCATACCCTTATGAAAAGACTTCCCTACAATCATCACAAAGAAGCTTAAAACAAGCTTGCTGGAAAAAATATCCAGCTCAAATGGTCAAATCCATCAGCCTTCACTGCATCCAAGCATAATCATTCACTCTTACCAATGCAAAACAAATCCAGTACACCAAAGAGAAGAAAATTTTTTTTGGAGGGGGGGGGGGTTCCTGTCTTCTTATGAACCGGAACCAATCAATCAGCGGGGTTGATCAAACATGAATTTTAAGCAAGATCGCGCCTAATGCAGATTAGAATCACCCTTGAAATCAAATTCAACATCGCAACAGAATCTTCCTTACACACGGGTCCAACTGTACAACAAAGATTTGAGCCACGATGCTAACAGACCCCGTTACACACAAGATTGGAAACGAAGAGACAAACCATTCGGTGAAAAAATATCCAGAAAAGACAGACCCAGGAACGATCTGTTGAAGTTTCAATCACCGATAACATCAACAATGGTTCATGATCATAATCAACCATGAAAAATGTCATCTTTCCAAGTCAATCACCCTCAATTTATATTGAAACATTAAAAGAGAAAAAAAAGATTTACATGGACGAGGGCTTGGATAAATTTCTGGAATTTCTATACCCCTTCTGCAGAATATGCAAAACAAACTATGATTAGAAATGCATTTGTTTATGGAAATTGCTCTCGGTTTGCTTTTTCTTCCATGATTTACTCTTTAGATTGGAAGCTAGTCGTTTTGGCCTCCTTTTTCATTTCCTGTGACGCAGATAGAGACATCGTCCAACGTGTCAGCACTGCATGACAAAATCAAACTTGGAAGAAAAATAATTAATTAATTAATTAATTGCACTCACTTCTTGGTAAATGGAAAAAAATCCATCATTGGTCATAATTTTTTTTTTTTTTTAAATTTAGAAACTCATTTTCAACGAATGTTTCTTTGAGGTGTTGATTTTCTTTTGTCAGTTAAAACGATAAAAAGACGAGCAAACCGACGTCATTGCAGGGAAGTACGAATAGTCCAAGGGCAAGCAACTGGCAAAAAAGTCAAAGTAGGAAATTTTGAAATGCGGATAATATTTTTATGAGTAAACTTGTTTTTTCCGTGTGAAAATTATTATTTTTTACTTCTGATCCAATAAAATATTTATAATAATTTTATTATTATAAAATATAAGTTTATTTAATTTTATCATTTTATTATTATTTGATTAATTAATTTAATTTAATTTTTGAGATAAAAATTAATTAAATTAATATTTTATAAAAATAAAAATAATATAATATTTTTATATGAATAAAAATAAGAAAAAATAAATTTCATATGAATAAGGCAGAAGATTTGTTACATTTTTATATTTACCCAAAAAAGTGTTACAGCTTCTTTTGGAATTTTATCATGATAGTTATACTTTTGTATACACAATCTTTTATAAAAATTATACGATAAATTCATACAAAACGTTGCACTTTCCACAAAAATAAAATTCAACTAGTGTTATAAGAATTATTGCACCGAATATTTAGTTCCTTCTTTATAAAAATAATAATTATTATATCTTTTAAATCTTATAATTCAAAGTATTAATATCTTATTTTTATTATAATTATTCATTTCTCCATTTATTTAAAATATTAAAATAAATAAAAAATATTTAAATTTATTTTTAAATAAAACTTTAATAATATCAAATAAGAAAAAATTTTTGGTAAAATTTTTTAGATGTATGCTGAATGTTCTTTATTCATATTACATCATGTACATTAATTGTTTTAACATTAATGATTATTGTAATTATTAAATTAAAATTATTAATAATTAATAGAACAATTAATATATAATATATATATATATATATATATATAATCATATTTTGAATGAAAAATCTTACTAAAAATATCTAAGAATTTTATTTTAAGTTTTGTCCTATCAAATATATACCTACTTTTTTTATTATATTCTCTCTTTTAATAATTTATTTTAGTGTAACATGAGAAATGGGAGATGAATAATTGTAATAAAAGTAAAAATAAGGGATTAATAGTATTAATTATAAAATTTAAAAAAAAATATAATAGTTACTAGTTTTATATAAATAAGGTATTAAATATTGTTTTTATTCTATAATTTTTTTTGATAATTTTTATAATAAAATATAAAATATTTTCAAAAAATTCCAAAAAAATTTAATTACCAGTAGGTATAACCCTTAAATGTTTTTTTTTACACTGGTTTAATTATAAAAATATACTCAATAACTAATCGCTCACTTTTGAGGCCAAAATTATCTAAAGTCACTAGATTTTTCAGACTTTTAACTAATTTGTAAAATGTTCCATTGTGTTTTATTAATAAAAAGAAGATTGGGGCTTCGATTAATAATTAACTAATTATATTAGTCATTAATTATTTAAATTAACTATTATCTAATTGTATTAATTAATTTAATTAGTTGATGATATTAATTCTTTATATAATTTTTTTTAGTAAAATTAGCAATTTATTATTAATTATTTATATATAAAATAATATATATAAAAATATGTACATATTTTATAATTTATTTAAGTATTTTTTTTAGTTTAATAATATTTTAGACTATACTATATTAATTATTATATTGAATTTTTTAAAAAATTATATCATTATATTTTATTACAATTATTTATTTTTTAAAAGTGAATAATTATAATTTTTTAATTAAGAAACACTTGTAATATTTTAACAGTAATTATTAAAGTTCATTTTGTAAATATTTTTAATCTTAAACTTAAAAATTCATATATTTATTATAAAAATGTTGATAAATTATATTTTTTTAAGTTTAAAACTATGTTTCTTTCACAAGAAACATAATTTTGTTTTTTTTAATATATATTGTTCTTTAATTTAAAAGATATTATTAGATAAAAAATTAATAATTTTTCAATTTTTTTTACTAATATCTATGAAATGAAACATATATCCTCTTCTTTTTTTTTTTATGAGAATTTGATTGAAAAGATATGATTATATATATGTAATTTTTATATTATTATGTGAACAATTTTAATATAATTTGTTATGCTTATTTAATTTTTATACAAAAATAAATAATTACAATTTATTATATGTATTTGGTTTTTAAGAAATAAATAAATATAATTTAACATTTTTATCAATAATGAAAATATAAATAATTTTATAATTATAAGCAAGAATATCTTTTTTTTACACCAAATACAAATAAACTATTTTAAAAAATTAATATTTTTAAAATTTCAAAATAATTATTTATGAATTAATAAGTTAATTAAAATAATTATTTTCCAAATATATAAATTAATTAATTAACTTAATCAAATAATTAAAAATATTTAAATTAATTAGAAGTCGATAAAAAATTATTTACTAAATTATTTCTGAATACCTGACACTGCATTATATGAGGCAATTGTGTATGTATCAGCAAAGATGTTTTTTTCCCTTCTATATCTTTTGTGAATTTTTCGTCCGAAACTTCTAACCCGGAGTGTTTACCTTTAGAAAAATGTGCTTAATGATTATGATTTTTACACGGTGACATTAATCCTAAAAATTTTATTTACTCTATAAAAATAAAGAGGTTTTGTGTAATACATATAATACATATATATATATTTATTGTAATAAAAAATAATATTATTATGTAATAATAGAGAGAAAAAATTATTTTTCCTTTAATACAAAAATATTATTTTTTACCACGCTATTCATTATTAAACATTGAATAAATATACAATTTTCATCATCATAATATTCTAGAATATTTTATCAGACTATTCATAAAATAAAAATGGGATTAATCTTAAGAACAGACCAATCAAAATCAGAATTCTTATCCGTTAAAGAAGCAAATGAAACGTTAAATTAGAACAAGTTATACTTTTTCCAACTAAAAAAACATCACATTCAAACAAAAAAAACGTCTAATTTTAATGCGATAAACATTTATCAATTCACAAAGTTATTCGTCATAAGTTAAAATATCTGATGTACAGGCCTTAATAATATGGAATTAAGGCTATATTTATTTTTTAAAAGCTATTTTTCTTTAAATACTCATTTTATAATATATAAATAAAAGAATATCATGTACTTCTATAACTTTAGATTTAAAAAATATATCCAAAGATATATTAGTAGAAGAAAATAATTTTTTTACAAGAGAAAAGTTATCTTTCATTAAATTTTTATATTTAACATTAAAAATTATTTTTATTATTTTAATATTTATATTTTTTATCAAAATAAATAGAATTAAAAAAGAATTTTTGATTCCAAATGCAATAAATGAATAAATGATAGAGAAAGTGACAATGATGGCATCCTTAGTTATCAAGCGTGCGATGTGGGGTTTGACTGAGCCGAGGTAGGCGGAGTTGAAGGATATCTGTTTTGCATTGGAACAGTTGAACACTTGCTGGGCTCTCCATAATATAATTAGTGAATTCCAGGGCATGCTGCTCTTAAAATTTGGGATGAAGTAATCGTCTTATAAATTGGATTAAGATTACTTAATTATATTATTAAAAAATTAATAATTATAATTAAATAATTTTAAAATTTGTTATATTATTGCAAATTTTTAAATTTTTTGGGCATCACAGTAAATACTAATGAATCAAAATTCGATAGGTCAGCAACAATCATGCAAACTGAAACCGCGTCTATTGCGCGGTTGCTTCCAAACCAAAATTGACCACAAAGATTCTCAAACCTATTTATTTATTTATCTTATCAATTATTGTCCAATAATATTAATAATTATTCTAATCTTTCTTTAGGTTGGAGATTAAGGCAGTCCAACTTGTTTTATCTTTATACTCATAATTGCAAGAATTGTAAGTGACTTAAGCTTGTGTTTATTAATATTTAGTTACATAATTAACTTAGGAAAAAATATAAATTATTTCTTTCGGGTTGAATTTTATCTCCTTCTATTTTAAAAAATATGAAAATCACTTGTCAATTTATACAAAATTTGAAATCAATATATTAGTTATTAACTTAATTAATCATTTTATTGAATTATAAAGATTTATTATGAACCTTTTAAATAACAATCATAATATCATAATGTTATATTATATTATAGTGGTTTATTTCATTTTTTACACATAAATTAAAAATTCATTTTGAGGTATTTAATTAAATTTTTATATTAATTGTATAATATAAATTATTTTTAAAGAATAATGAGTTAAACTAACATATTAATTATAATATTATGATTTTTATTTAAAAATATAAAATTTAATGAAATAATAAATTAAGTTAATAATGAGTATTAACTTTAAATTTTTTATAATTTAAGAAGGTAATTTTAAAGTTGAAGCATCAAAATCCAAACATGTTAAAATGAAAGGGATATTTTGAAAATTTTCCATTAAACTAATATATGCAGTGTAATAGTGGTATTTTTAAGTAATCTGCTCAGGATTTCATAATGAAACCGTTAATATAAAAAATGATTGTTACAAATCCACTCTTGAATGGAGACTACTATCATACACCGTTACCTCAGGGATATATCAAAATATTATCATATTTAATTATTGATATATTATTATATAATATATTAAATTTAATTTTAAAAAATTAACATGTAATTAGATTTGATAGTATACATAATCTCTCTCTTATTAGTATCGATGGAAGGAAACTGTTTAAGGTTTAATATTGGTATTGGGGGTGGTTTAGTGAAAAAAAAAATACAGGCTGTACATAGATTTGATCTATTAATTAACAGAGAGGTTCAAATACTGAGACATTACTAGGTGGGGAAAAATATACAGCGATTTAAAATTTTTGAAAGTCATAGCCACCCCCACCCTTTACAAGGTCCGCCAATGTGCCCACGAAATGAGAAGAAAATGAATGGAAACATTCATGGTACATACTCTTCAAATGGAGGGAAAATATTTTATTTGTTTAATGTTAAATATGAAAAATTTAGGGAGAAAATTGATCTTATTTCAAAATAAAATTTGGTTTTCTTCATTTCTAAACTTTTAAATATCATGTCTTTTAATCATTATTATAAATAATATGTTATCCCTTTATAAATATATATGCAAATAATATTTTTCTAAGAAAAATATTTTCTAATAAAACAAACAGATAGATAGTATGGTTTCTTAGTATTTAAAGATTTTTACAACTCTTAACTTGTTATATTGTTAATTTTTTTTTATTTCTCCATAATTATTTAGTAGCTTTCATATATAAGAAATATATATAAAAAAAGAAACGTCTCTGGCAATATTTAAAACACATATTTTGTTACATATTAATGTTCAAAACATTGTGAATGTTCCCCACCCAAATAAAAAGAAAAAAATAACTTCTAACAAATATATATTTATACATATATGGATTTAAATTTGATTAATTATTTGCATAAATTAATTTTATACTATCATCTATTCATGTGTTACTATATTAATAAAAAATAGTCAAAATTTTTTACTGCTATTAAAAATTTTTAATTACTAATATTTTTTATGACGTATCTTCTTTTCATTTATTAATATGTAAAATATATTACATCGATAATAAATATATGTGGGTGGGGATCAATTATACTGAATTTACACCATTTATTTAATATTCATCTCATGATTACAATACGTTTAAACTAATATCCACTTATAAACTTTAATAATGAGACAGAATTAGTATGAAACTTTTATAATTTCTGTTTTTCTCTCTCTTTTAATATATTATTATTTTACCTCTCTAATTTTACAAGGATCCATTTTAAATTGTCACACATTACCATTTATAAATTACGAATATTTACAATTAGAATCAATATTGTCAATAAATAAATATTTTAATTTACGATGACTGTACATACAATATAGCAAATAATTATATTTATTTTTTTGATAATAATCAATCACAATAATTTTAATTGTAATGGGGTTATAATTGCAATATAATACGTAAGAATTCATTTATTTTCTTGTTTTATATTAGGAAAAAAATCAATATGATTTTTTTATTTATAGTACGAAAATTGTGATGGTTATTTGTTATATACTGTGAATTTAATTAAACATTAACATTCAGAAATTGATTTAATCTTCACGGCCGTACAAGAAATAAAATAAATATTTTAAATAATATATTATTATTAAATGAATGGTAGCAAATTCTCCAAGAAAATGTAATTAAGTTTATACGGGGGACAAAAAAATGTAAATAGATAGGCAACTAGAATAAAGTTTTGATGGATATTGTCTATAAATTTACCATATCATATATTAAATATTTATATATTAGTAGATAATGAATTTGATGATTTTAATAATATATATTTGTGTTTTAAATAAACAATTTGTGTGGCAATTTAAAATACATAGTTTTCAGAATTGAACCAATCACCGAACCTGATTTATTGATTGAACCAATTTTAAATTAAAAATATAAATTATATATGTATATATACACACACATTAGTATTATATGTATTTATAATTATAATTACAATAAACAAGTTATGCTAAAACCAAAAAAATGATAATATAAGTTAATAATATAAATAAATAAGTAATAAAATACAAGTGATATGTCAATAACTTATGTTAGAAATATTTTTAAAAAAGTAGCATAAATTTAATTAATTTAAAATTGTGAAAGTATTACACCTCAATTAATGTGAAATTATAATTTTTTTACAAAAATATATATAATTTGTAAAAATTGTTTCCCTAGTTCAATGCATTAATTTTAATCGGTCCACATTGATTTTAGCCTATTTACACTGGTTTTGGCTGATTTACATTGGTTCATATGTATTTTTGATTTAATATTCCTAACTGAACCAATTCATTGGTTGGTTTAATGGTTTGCTAATTTACAGGTTGAATTGGCTAATCTGACTTAATTTTTAAAATTATATTAAAATACATCCTTATTAAATTAGAGTAGAATTCTAAAATATTAAAAAAGAGAGAGAAGGAGAAAGAGAGTAATGAATGGTATAGATTCAGTATAGTGATATATATATATTGTGTTATTTCGTTTTCCACTTTGAAGAGAGTTGCTACGAAGATCAACGGCTACCGCTGTAAATACCAAACGACAAGCATACTACTGTCTGGATTACATCTTGAAGGCAATAGATGCTAAGATATCAATAATTAAATGCAATGAAAGAGATCGGGTTGCAAAATTATTAGTTGTTTCCAGCTGTTCTTTAGGTTTGCATTACGGAAAATTGTTTTTGAATTAATAAGAATCTTCAAATATCTGCGACATGAATAAAAATATTGTGCAATCTCGTGTGGCATTGCCAAAATTGGCCCTTGTTTTGGGTATTTGGAAAAATTATGACATGATTAAAATGCTGAAAAATATACGTAAATTTTGATATGCACCCCCTAAGTTTAGAAATATTTTGAATTCTACTGTAGCACCGAGAGCTTTACTAGTTATCATCTCTTACATTGATTTTACGAATTGGCTGGGGTTATAATGTCACAGTATCCTTCTTTTCAAAGGTATAAGAGAAAAATAATACTGAAATTTTAATATTACAATAAAATTAGTAATGATCCGGCTCAGTTGTTGTTAGGACGAAAGAAAAAAAAAAACCCACAACCTAATTCTCTTAAATTAATATCCTCTAATAGTATGTTATGAGTCTAAATCTTCAAATCTTATCTCAACAGCTTAACTTTTTTTGCTTAACTTCTAACTAAAGCAAAATGACTTAGTTTTGAAGTCTATCTAAGTTTAGTTTTGAAAGTCTCCGACTAATCCATTTGAATTAACGGAATAACATTTTCACACATAAAGTTTCCAGGAGATAAATAAATGTTACTAGAGTTAGAATTGATTTCAATTTTATTTTAACAAAGTTCATTTCAGTTTATTTACAAATGAATTATATATGAATTCTATTATTGTAAAATTTATATAAAAAATAATGATTTCAATTTAATTATTTATAAATAATTTTTTTATTTGAAATATATTAGGAAGAGAGTATCATAATAAATATAATATTAGAAAGAGGATTAAAATTGGTGATATAATATATGTTTTAGTTCACATGAAATTAATTCTAGTAAAATATTTAATAAATTCAATAAATTTTATAGTAGCACAAATGTAATTAAAATATGAATTGCAAATAAAATGGAATCTCTTTTCACTTAAAATTAAACACTATTTAAAAAAGAAATGAAATCTTATTTTAATCATTTCAAAGGACAGTGATATTTAAAAATACTTTTGAAAATCCGTTAATATATTGATTTTCAGAATGTTATCCCACTTGCTGTTAAAAAAAAAATACCTTAGAAGAATACAATGCATTTTTTCCTTCTTGTTGCATTATTTTTCAACACGTGACCTTGATTTAATATCCAAATATTTCTTACGGTTTCCAGCGGAAGCCAACTTGACCAAAAAGAGTTATTTATTCAACTAATCAAACTATGTCAGCCAGCCTAGGGGAAAAAATGGCTAAAAAAAGTCAGCCAACCATACTTTCCCATTCATTTGCCAAATAGGATTGGTGATTTATCCAAATTAATTAAAAACAATTTGCGCCTAATGTGGTTTCCCAAGCATCCCACCTTATTATAATAAAAAGTTGAAAACACTAGGGAGCAGGCAGCCGCTTAATCATAAAGTAACGGCTTACATATAATTAATATTTTCTTTTAATTATATTTTTTTTCATGTTTGTTGTAGAGTGAAACATTTTAATCCTTATCGTAATGTTAAAATTTTCAATATCACTTCCTATTTTATATTAGAAGGACTTCCATACATTATAATTATGATGCACCACTAAATCAAAAACTATAAATTTATTAATCTGTGCAATATTGTTGAAATTAAGAAAAAAATTAATGATTTAAAATTAATGGTGCACCATATAAAGTGGTGTACTTTAATTACGGTCAATTATATATATTTATTTACATTTGAGAAAATTATCTTCCTAATTTTTAATATTTACTCCACCATGACATCAAAATATTAACTTATCAAGTTAAAATATTAAAAATAATAATATTAAAAATTTAATATTATGATGAGAAAATAATTTTTTTTGAGAGACGATAAATATAATTTTTCTTGCAAGTTTCATTGCATATAATTTTTCCTTAACGACATTGTACATAAATTTTGTTTATAACTTTGCCCAATATAACAAAAACATAACGAAGTGGACAAAAAGGAAGGATACGAATTAATTGTAAAAGAAGTTTTGTTGATGTTTCTTGGCAAGTTACATGAACCTTTACTAGAATTTTGTTACACGTATCTTCTTCAAATTTACTCTCTTTATAGACTATGAAATTTATATTTGTAAATTTTATTATCTATTACAAGAAAGTATAATTTACTTTTAAGAGGGTCATGTATCAAATATTTCTCATAATATTAATTGCCAAAAAAAAAAAAAATTCTCATGGTATTAAGAGAAATGATTCAGTCAATTTACAAGTAGCTCACAATTGATTCAAATTTTAACTTAATAAATTGAGCTTATAAAACAAATGAATGGTATAAGAACTGAATAATTTAACTCATTTTAAACTGAGCCGAGGTCAAATAATTGAAGCTCAATTCATTTAACTCCTAATTTGGTTTGATATTTTGTATATAAAATAAAAAATAAATATAAATTATAATATATATTATATTTTTAAATAAAATATTTAAGAGCAAAAATGGAAGAATAAAAAATTTTAGATAATTCATTTTTTAGAATTTAATTGTAGTCATAATATAACTTTATATTTTAAACAAATAGTCGTTTATAAGATTATATTACATTAAGTATGTTATAATATTGAGAGAACGCGTGTTGCTGTTCCGCAGCCAGCTGTCTAGTCCAATGACTGATAGCGAGAGAGGTGGAAGATATTGTCCATGACAACCTTTTTGAAATCCTCGTGGTCGGCGGCCAATGGAGGTGATTGGAACTTTGCCAAAGGGTTGAACCATGTCTGATTTTTTTTTTTAAAAATTTTTGATAAGTTTTCTGCCACTGTTTTTCGTTGATTTGATTTTCGAGTCCTCTTTGATTTGAGGGGAGTGGGCCATGCTGGACCTTTATGAGTATTTTAGGCTTTAGTGTGGTTAACGTTTCTACTGCTGTTGTGGGAGTCGAAAGTGGTGATTTGGGGTCACACGACATGGGCTGGTGTAATATATGGCTTTGAGTGCTGTGACTCTTATCTTTGGTTGTTTTGGGTGCTGGTGGAATTGGGTTCCAATAGTGCTGTGACTCTTATCTTTTGTTCCAAGCAATCTGTGCAACCTTATATCACTTTGTTTACGGTTCCAAGTAGGTTATTAATCGATGTCGATAAGGACATCATTATATGTTTTGGTATATTTAATATCAATTTCTGATCGATCTTGAATATATGTTACGATATCAATTCTCTTACATAAATACTAACAATTTTTTTTAATATTATTGAATAATTGAGATAAGACATTGGCTGTTAATTTAATAATTGATTATTTATTTATATAAGATGTTGGTACATGAACCACCATTGAAAAAATCAACTTTTTTGTATTTAAATATCATATAGTGCATCACTTTTTATTAAATAACTGATGTTGATGTTTGATAGTACAATAGTTTATGAAATAACTAATATCATTTACTTATTTTCTTTAACCATTAGAACTCTCTTAAATCCATTATCTCTAGAGCATTATCTGATTTAATTACAAAATCTAACAACTTATATTATTACACAAGTAGTAAGATAACAATATTCAAACTCTATCTTAATATCTTTATGGTTAAAAATAATATCATGAATATAATAAACACCTATGACAATAATTTCATACATGAGTTCTAATAGTAGAAATATATAATATATACATGTTACAAAAATGGAATAATACCTCTAAAGGCACATAAAGAAGTTACATTATCTTTCAATGATATAGCCATCGATAGAAATCCTTTTGAATCCACTATAGCAAAATAAAATAAAAAGGATACAAATATGTTAGAATTGATGTTATAGGTGCAATATTAATACAATATGCCATTGTTGAAGAGAAATTTATTATTTAATTTATGTCATTAAACTTTGATGGTATCTTATATTGTTTGCATAATACTTTTGTCATCTTGATACTTTGTATAGAAATACTTATTAATTTACTTTTATAGGCAAGAAATTTGTCACCTTTTCTTTAAGAAACTCACACCACCCAAAATTTTAAATAGTGAAATTAGAAAATAGAATCCAAACATATGAACATAATGCACAACAAATAGAAATTTTCATTAGATTTAGAGAAAAATATGATGTATTTGAGTGGATCTTAATGTTGAGAAGAAAATGCCAATAAGAGTGAAAATGGTTGAACTCAAGTTAAGGTGATATTTTGTTTGAAGAAATTGTAGCATACTTCTTGCTCACAAAAGAAAATTAATTGGTTGATCTCTCTATAGGATTAATTTCATGAGGAAGATACTTTCACTCTCTAATATGCAATTTAGCATAGGGACAGATTGCCTTTTCTTCAAAACTAAACGTAAATCCCATCTAAATACAACCTTCCTTTTAGCTTCAAGTGACCTCATTATAATGATCCAATTGGATTCATGTTAGGATAAAAGAGTACTACATTACCCAAAACCCTAAATAATGAAATAAATAATGCATAATATAAACATATTAACATAATTTTATTTTGAGGAAAGAAAAATGGCATTATTCAAGTCTTCCATATCGGTTATAAACTAAAACCAACGTTGTAGGGTTTACTTTTCCACGTTAGTTGTAAAATAAAATTGATGATTTTTTACATTTTATCAAATTGTTGCTTTTATTGCCCAATTTTAAGTGAGATATAATTTTACTTTTTCACATCAATTATGAATAAAAAATAATATCATTATTCATTTATTTTTTCTAAAAATCACTTTTGTCCCTATTCGAAAGCTAAAAATCAAAGCTATTACATAGATAGAAAGGTAGCACACTTGCTAATGCAAAGGATCACTGCCTTCTAAACAACATTAAATCATACAATAACTCTTGTAAAAAAGTTTAACAATGCATGCAAATAATTATATATATTTACAAGCAATTGCATTGAGGATATATTTAGTTCACAACAATACAACAAGAAGTTCTATTTCTAAGAAATTGAATAAGAGTGAATTATGAGTTGGTCATTATTTAATAAATTAGGGGAGATAAGACTTTTCAAAAAGTTTTATTTTTTATATAGTATGAGAATTGCTTATCTACCTTTTCCTAATAAGTTTTATTATAAAATTATCTTCATTAAAATTGATTAATAATAGTTAAAATTTATTAATTTACATTATAATAATATTAAAAATATAGTAGTCATTTTATTAACACTTCTTAGAAAGTTCAAAATGAACCAAAAAAAAATATATGAGAAGTTACTTCTCAGGAAGCATCATTTCTTAATGTCAACCAAATAACTTTGAGAACTTCCTAAGTTTATATAGGAAGTTACTTTATGGGAAGTCCAATTTCCCATGGAAATTTACTTCTCATATGAACTAAACAACTCTTAAGTCTTACCAAGCATAAGCATATATACATTTTCAATTATAATTGGACCTAATTAGTTATACATTGGGCAACCCCCTCAAGTTAATGCTTCTATCTCTTTTTCAACATGTATGTTGCCTATGCTTCCTACAAGGCTTCTATATCTTCTTTACATAGGGTGCTACTTTTTTCCCCCTAAAAGAACCACATGTTTACTTACAAAACTTGATAAGAAAATAGAAATTAATATTTTTTTATAAGTGTATATAGAATTAAAATTCAAACAAATTATTTTATCAAGCCTTTCATTCTTTATATACATGACCATGTCTTGCATATATTTCCTTGTGAAGTAGTCATGCTCAACACTGCCTGTTTGTTTAGGGTACTACAACAAACCAATTCAAAATAATATTAATTTCATGTAATGATGATCAATTGCTATATTAGATATTCAAACATGCACTTGAACATTATCTTCACTTGCACCATTCGACGATGACTATCTTACTGGAGCTGCTCATCTTATAATTTATATTCATTACCTTTGTGAGTATTGCCTTGCAACTTGAGTATCATTCACAACCTATAGGTCAAGCTAGTAGTTTGTTCTATCATTTGGATAGATGACACTCAACATCTACTAATGGCTACAATATTATCAATATTAAAATAAGGCAATCGAGGGAAAAATATAACTAAAGATAATTAAGGCCTATTTTTGCATCTATATACTATTCATAGTATGGTATTATGTAGGATTGTTACTTCTTGTTCACTAATATGATTGTGTTTATGTTAAAAGTATTAAAACAAATTGGGTTTAATCGGTTGACTTGGGATTGATATAATTTTTTTGATCTATATTGAGAGTGATATGAAAAATGATAATAATATCTTGACTTTATAAAAGACGGGATTAGCTAACCTAATCTTGTGAAGGATTGGGATAAATAAGTTTTAGCCTGTTAGGTTATTAAGTTAGCATGTTAGCTTAATAAATGATTAATTTATTATTTTATATTTACATATATTAAAATAATAATTTTGCTATATTAAAATTATATTTTAATATATATAGTATTAAAATTATGTATATGAGTAATATTAAATAATTCTTAATATTAAAATTAATAAATTTATATATTTAATATTATCAACATATATAAGTTTATCATAATAAATAATTATATTAAAATATTAAAATATTTAATATTAAAATTAATAAGTTCATATATTTAATATTATTAATATATATTACATAAAGTTATCAAAATTAATAATTATATTAAAATTAAAAAATTAATAAAAATTATGTAAGAAATTCAATTTATTATCATAAAACTTAAAAATAAATAAAAATAATTAAATAAAATAATTATTATAACTAAATATACAAAAGCAATTACTATAACTAAATAAATATATTAATTAGAATAATAAATTATTATTAGTACAAAAATAGTGATATATATTATAAATTTATTTAACAAAATATTTGTATTTATTTTAATTAATATTAAATTTTTTAGTCTAGTTTCATGATTTTTAATTACTCTTTTAATTGGAGATTTTCTATGTTAAAAAATATAGTGCTTTGATTCATTTTCTTAATATTTTAGTTATATCTAATAATAATAATAATTAATTTTAATTAACTAATAATTTTAAATTGACAATAAATAAACAAGTGATATAATAACACTAATAGTAACAACAACAACAATAAGAACGGGTTGTAAAACCTTCTTGAGATTGCCTAGTAAAAGTTGACTTGGGATTGGAACTAGTACTATAGTAAATTGACCTAGCTTAACTTAATAAAAAGTAGCCTAACTTGGGACCTGACTCAACGTATAATTTTTGCTTATTAGATTAGATTGATAGGATTGGGTTAGCATTTTGACAATTCTAGTTTATATAGATTTAAGCAATGAAGTAGGAACTTAAGTTCTTATCCTAGATGACATCATATAGGTGTCTATCATTTTCAAAATGCATAAGCAATAGAATTCATAATGTCTAATATGTGCACGAAAAATGGAAGACTTAAAGGGTAAAATTATATGCATATGATCAAAATCTCCATATTGGAAACATTTATCTCCTCTAAGCTCAGAAGATGTACAATGAGATTCTTGGATAGGAGAATGATATATTCATTTCCTAGATATCCTCCTTCATCTCCAATTAAACAAGATCATCATTTCTTATCTCTTATGTAGATTGGAAACCCTTTCAAGATGTACCAACTTCTATCTTTTGTTAGGGATGAGTTGCCAAAATATTTGATTCTTTGGACTTGCCATTGTCATCCTTATCATTTTGGCTTCCTTTTACCCTCTCTTCTCATAGAGATATCTAAAATGGATTGCAAAAAAAAAAAAAAAGACAATCAAACATGCCAAACAATATTTTATTTAACTACAAATAATAAACTTGAAGTGATGGAAAGTCTTACCCCTATAGAGAATGAAATCAAGGCCTTTATCCAAACTAGGTAGGTGCCAACTGCTTAGGCTAGTGTTATCACCTCCTCCATCAACAATGGCATCACGCCATTGTATCCTTAGCAATGTCCATCACAACCTTACACTAGTATTGTAATAGTGTAATAATGTGAAGCACATAGTCAAGGAAGACCATTCATTTCACCACTTGTTGAATAAGGAGTCCCGTAATCATAAGTATATATCTATATCCACCTTGCAATGACAAAAAGACTAATTAATTAGTATTAAT